>JARQTG010000346.1:1870271-1997158 GCA_030142615.1 Syrista parreyssii
TTAGTTCCGGAAAATTCCACCAGGTGGCGCTGTTAAGCACCACCGATAGTTCCGGGAAATTCCGCCAGGGGGCGTGTAATGAGAATTCAAGACACGAATTTTCGCGGGGAGCATTTTTGTTAGTTCCGGGAAATTCCATCAGATGTCGCTGTTAAGCATCTCCGATAGTTCTAGGAAATTTCGCTAGGACCCGAAGGCGTAAGGCTGCTAAGGTTACTGAATCTGCAAAGATTCTAAATATTTATGCTATCTGTATGAACATTTTCTTTATCTTTATTCTTTTTCTTTGCTCTGCGACATTTACATGTAACTTCTTTTTAATCAAATAATATAATACGCCATCGATGCTTAATGAGAACATTTTTTTATGAATGTCATATCAGGTTTTCGAAATCATACATGGTTTCGCCGCAAACCATAACCGTGCATCTTCATATATAATAAAAATATCAAAATATTAAAAATTCTGATATGGACGTTTCTACACTTTAAAAACCATACTTGCGGTCAATTGCAAATAGCCCTAAACCACTTACGTTCAGTGAACGGATAAGCTGACACTTAGCGGGAAACTGAATTCAGGCTGTCGTGCGCAGTGCGTCTTTGTGATATTAAACCCACTCCCATAAGTCCCTTTGATAATCCACTTGTTCTTCCGCCAACGTCCGTTCGATATAATACATGAAATACAAAACATGAATATACGAACAATGAAATTTTTCTGATTTCCATGCATTCGCCGGCATTTTTGTACTAATGAAGTACCTGTATAATGTATACTTTTTATCTCCTTTTTTCTAAAAAAAAAAAAAAAAAAAAAAAAAAAAAGACAGGGATAAGTAATTTCGCCAGTTGAATATAAAATAGAAATAGCCATGTACGCTACCTACGTTTTACGACTTCGTTTCTCCTCTAACTCTCGTAGAAGATGCACGCTGCTTTCCTACAGGGTTAATAGATGACCTCAGGGATTTGACTTCTCCTGGTGATTTTGCAGTCGCGCTACACGTTTTCCTGATACTGTTCTTGGTTCGCGAACAGACATTATTGAGGTTACGAATATCGGGGACACTGGTCTCCTTCTTTCCTATTTCCAATAATCGATCCCACTACAAGGATCGATAAGAATTCCTACAGTCACACGAGCAACTAAATTTTTAGACAATCTGCAGAAAATCTATATCATCGGCTGATAAGAACGACACTTATCACTGTAGAACGCGCACGTACAACGCTTTACATAGAAATCTTACATAACGCGTACGATACATTTTTTCTGCGTGACATAAAGGCAATAAGGCTACAGCAGTACGAAGTACAGTACAATCCCCTTGGGGTAGACGGGGATTGTCTGGTTGTAAATATTATATGACGTCATGCGCAGGTAACATTTCATAGAAATTCATTTTATTTTCATCCTCAAAATTCTCGTTATCCCCAGTGACGCTTAGAGTGTTATTGCCAATTACGAAGAGTCAGGATATAACGTTACTCTATAAGAAATAATTTATACATGGAAACGACGTAATATTTTCTGAGCAGCAAACACCAAGATTCGCCAAAGCGTCAGATTTGATCGAAGACGTCATTCGCATCGTGTAATACATAGATACAAGTGTCATAATTGATAACGATAATAGCCATAGAAAACTTACCACGCCATTGGTAATTTCCACGTTATTATACTTATCCTCTTATTTATTATTTTTTTTTTTTACATACTCGCTTCGAATCATCCAGATAGTAACGTGCGCGCGCAACTAGCGAGACATCCGATTTGCTTTTTACGACAATGAATTTTAATCGAATCGATCGAATTAATCGATCCGACAGAACTCATAGAGCCGGGCAGTCAACCCGCATATCATAACCACCTCTCTCAATGAATGAATGGAATTTGTCGTATAAAACGTTTGATTTGGTACGTCGGTACACAAGTCGTGTATTAATTGTCTCTTTGAAAACGGACTCTGATTTTGCCTGTCGATCACGTAATGTCAAGAGGATTTCATGGAGCAGTTTAATACGCCGTGTGATCGAACAAAATATAAGTGAACGTTATGTATAGTGACTTCTTCGTGATCTATGTCAGTCTCGTAATAATCCATATATATATATATATATACACACGCGCGCGCGTAGAGTGCACTACTGGTACTGGATTGAAAATCCCATTGTTCCACGTCGTGTCCATATCCTGACGGATATGTGCTGTATGAATAGAGCATAACTACTGAATAGTAAAATTCAATAAAAAACCACAGCCGAGAAGCCTCCGTTCATTTTACCTATTTTCATGTCCAATCACTAAGTGCATACTTTGCTGTCGATCATTAAGCCACGAAGCAGAGTCTCTCTTTCTCTCTCGTAATAATCATTGTCTCCTTATCATTTGCATGCTCGATAATCAGACGGCAAAAATAAAAAGTCTAACGGACATAGATTTACAAAAATTTACGTTACGTATCAATTTAATGTTATGATTGTTCGTTTAAAGCACTGTCAATCAACGATAACGTACGAAGCATCCGGAAAATCCATTTCGACGACCTCATTTACTTATCCCTTAAGCCGTTAGAAACACTTGCGAAAAGCAATAGAAAGTGGCAGCCTTTAACACCCTTCAATAGGAAGCCTCCTGTACGTATCTGCTATCCCATGTGGAAAGTGGCTGGTACGAGTTGAAGTTTCAGGGAAAACACTCAAAGCTTTACGGATAAAGCTTAGGAAAGGATGCAGTAAAAGCTCTTTCCTACTGTTTCTCTCTGCGTACTGAAATTTTCGTATCTTCTCGAAAGTACTCAGGGAGCAGCGCCTATCCGCGTTATATACCAGCATCGATTTAAGAGTTTGGCAAGAGGAAACTATTTCGTTCGTTAAACTATAACGGGATATTGTCGGTTTGCTGTTTCGCGGAGACTAGTAAAGCCGCTGCGATACACAGGCGAATAATTACGTGGAGCCAGCGCGTAGTAGGTGGCCGTACTACGTTCGGTATAGTACGCAGCCAACAGTACTGATCTTGCTACGGGGTTGGTGAAGGTGTAGGGTTGTCAGTATCTACCTGCCTCTGTGGCCAAAGGCTTACAATACCTAGAGAGAGAGAGAGAGAGAGAAAGAGAGAGTGAGCAAGGGATGTAGAATGGAGAGGTAGGAGCAGTAGGTATAGTCGGAGGGTAGTCAGCCTGGAGGGTGGATGTTCGAGGGTGCGACGAAGGCCGTGGCGGCGACTGCGGCGGTAGCGGTGCTGCTCACGAAGGTAGAGGTGGTGCCATGAGTTCCAGTGTTCGCGCGGCCGCTCCCTGTCGCACACGGACTCACCCCGACGCTGGCGTCGCGACGCTCCACTATAGCCGTCGGTGGAAAACGTGCACGCGAGACGAATCGCTTCTTGTCTTACCGTGGACGATCTCGCGCGTTAACTCCCTGGAATTGATTGGCTGTGCTTAACCATCTGGTTAACCGAGGGGGACTCGCCTGCACACTAGCGTTGTGCATGGGAAAAATAAAAAGAGTAAAGATAAGGGGTGAACCTTTACTTATGCTTGGAAGATCTCGCTCTGGGTGATTTTGGTCTGAATGAAGGCAAATGGTCGCTGCCGAGTGATAGGGAGTGAGAGAAATACGAGGGTGTGATAAAGAAAGGGGAGTAAGGCGAAAGGAGTAGGTATTGTTATACCGAGCAGAGCTGTGTACGTTCCTTTGTAGCATAATTAAGTTTGATGAAAATAAAATAAAGGCAGGTTAGACGTAGCAAGATTCAAGCCTGGTGCACAACGCTTAAAAATTGTATGGTACAATTTTCATTGAGAATATATGAGTATCTAGACTTTGGGTCTGATTTTCAAAGATTTACGCTTACCAGTTGAATATCGAATTTCATCCAAGTGACACATCCGTGACTATAATAAAAGTTCATGGACGCCCATATAATGCATCCCTTCGATCACGTTGCAGTCTGTCAACTGTGTTTGCACGTATAGTAAAGGAGAGTTGAATCTTGGAGAAACGGACACTATAGTCCGCCGACGTTCCTCGTGTCAGCGCGACACGCTGCGGCTTGTGGTACAAATTTTACGTGTACTGTGACAGACTTCGTGCATCCTCGTGAATATTCGTCGAGTCGAATGAAACTGAAAAATTTACATAAACGTATACAGTGCAGTGTTGACGTTGTAATATCACATTTTTATACTCTTCCCACTTTCCTCATATCAATTTTCACGAACGCCGTTCTCGCGCAGCGATTTCTCAGCCTTTCGAAATAAACTTCTGGCACAGCACAGTGGATATCGAGCGAACGTAATGCGCTTCTAATTATTATCACGCGACAAGACGCCGTCGCGTGACTCGTGTCCTCGTAAACTTTACGGAAAAGAGAGAGAGAGAGAAAGAGACCTGTTGTCCCAGCATATGTAGCTTTGTGGTTCGAAGTTAATTACAAAGTTTAACGACAAAGGTTTTTTCTTCGTTAATACAATTTTCTTTTTCTAAGTGTTTATACCGATATAATTTAATTACGTAATATTATCCTCAACGCGTTCTGAATATACGGTGCGCGACGTTTAACGATTGTGATTCCTACGGCTGTATCGGATATTCAAATAATGTCGCAGCAACGAAGAGGATCTGCTCGTGGAAGTCCCGTCTCAGGGCTTCCTGGACCGAGTACTGCGGCCGCTGTGTCATCGCAAGAGAATCAGATGAGAGGAATCCCATTGCCGGGAATGGTTCCTTCGCATTCAGTACATGGTAGCCCAATGCACGGGAATCCAATTCACGGGTTTGTCAACCCTCTTGGTCCGGCAGGTCCAGCAGGTCTGCCCCATCCTGGATCTCATCCACTAGCCATACCCGGAATTTCTCATCATCCCTCGAGCGTACACCAAGGTACACCAGAGAGCACGTCGATTCGACCAAGACTTAAGATTTTTCATTCTATTGTAAAAGCGGAGGTTTGATCGCGTTTTCCGTGTTCGAAAAGAATCTCATTTTCTTCGAGAGGCGTACTTGTAGAATTGCTAGGGTGGCGGAGGGGGGATGAAAGAGAGGAGAGAGATAAAAACAGCAGCCCTCGATCTCAGGTATATATGGCCTGAAGGGTCACTCTCGTCAGTCTTTTTCTCTCTCTCTGCTTTTTTTTTTATCCGCCGAGAATCCTAGCAGGCAGTTTCCAAAAAAGTTTAGGAAACGACTCGATTTAGAGTTTATCCCCAAGGACAAACCTTTTTTTTTTTTATCTTTTTTTACCGAGTTTTTAACTTCATTTACATTCTCGCAACCCCGCCGCGTGCCATGTTTAAGATTTTAAACGTGTACTATATTTTCGTCGCACGTGCCCACGCGTCTCCGGGGACTTCTGTGAATTTTACGTTCAACCTATATTTCGTTTTCCCCTTTTCTTACGACGGTATCGCAATATCCGCACATCGAGCGAGTATTTCCTTAAGGTCTAATAAGGAAATCTCTTGCCTTGGTGCACGCCCGAAGGATACGAGAAGATCCCGCCAGGCTCCCCGTACTCGTCGCACTCATCGCCACTCAGAACGCCCTTAAGTTCTGGTCACGGGACGCCGCAAGACTCACCGCATATGGACAGACACAGAAGAGATTCCGAACAAGGTGCTCTGATACCAAGACGAGGCTCGGACGTTATCTCACCGCTTCCAGGAAACCATCCAACAGGTTCTCCGGAGCATCGTAGTCGTCGGCGTTCGGATTACACCACTCCTCAGCAGGGTAGGTCATTCACGTGAAAAAGGAAAAAAAAAAAAAAAACCTCCCAGATCAACTTTCCCAAGCCTCACCAAGAATTTACGAAGGATTTAATAAAGTCGTAGAATGGCGGGTATGAAGGGGAGCTGGTGGCAACCGGTGTTATCGGTTCTCCAAAATTTCATTACAAGTAATTATCGAGCCTTGCACCTCTGCAATTATACTCGCTCCGCGTCCCACGTCGGCTATGTAACGACTGCGCCCCTAGGAAAACTTTTCTCTCTACATATATTTATAAGAACGTTATTTATATTACTATATACGTCTCCATAGTATATACGTAATATAGTCAGTATATTATATACCGTGGTACATGGAACCGTAAGCGGATTATTGCATCGGGCCGATACGCAGAGTGCACCAGCTTTGGTTCATCGACGAGCAATTCAAATGGGTGTACCGATGTGTCCAGTACCATTTCAGGAAGTTCCTCGCCATACTGTAACGATCATCGTCTGAATCAGGTTTATCCTCGTCAGTCCCTATGGCATAGCAAGGAGTTTTATTATTCTCGCGAGCACTCGTCCTCACGCGATACATCGAGTCAAACTGACCAATCGTAGCCGCAGTCCGAAGTCCGAAGTCCTAACAACGTTACGTGATGGGCGTACGTGTTAGGGTTGGAGAAGAGGGCTCTACGCATGTATATATATATATATATATACATTTGCATATAGTATGCTAGGAAGCTTTTTAAAATAACCACTATAACTTTCATCTGCGACTGTACACTAACTACGTTTCTTGCAAAAGTAACTGGAGACGAAGAGAAATGTAGATAGAAAAAAGAGAATGAGGAAATACATGAATAGCTATAATCGATGCATTTATATGCACTGTGCTTACGTCACTAGCCGTAGTTATTATTTTTATGCAAGTATGACCGATCTTGCTTTAGGGACTCGTGAGTGATTTCACACGTATGATTGTCGGGGTTGACAACAATGTGGGAAATAGCTGTAAGGTTATGTGGCGTGATATGATATTTCTATGTATTAGGCAATATTGATTTTTGCATTAAATTATTTTTAAGTATTGACGTCTTTTGACTGTTTTTATACATATGTGGATTATTGGGGAACTATTCGTTTTTACGAGTCCGAATACTCGTTTTATTTGCAATTAAATTTTTAACGTTGGCAAAGTCGTGACTGACTCGTATGTGAATACGTCGGTGTAATTATTGTAGGGATTTCTTGAAAGTGAGAAAATATATATATATATATATATGCCAATCCATTAAATTATGAAAGTTTATTCTTTTTGGGCAAATTTACTAAGTCTCTGTTGATCTCAACTAGTGGATAACATCGTAGAGTGGTGTAGTACCGAGTAAATTCTCCTAGATGGCAGCATTCGCGTACGTCTCAGTTAATAATTAACGAGGCTACGTGTCTTCGTTGTTGCAATCATGACGTCTGTTGAGTAGCGCAACAGGAAATTTTCATACCTAAGGGTATTCGTGTATAAATGAACTGTTTAATCTCATGATGTTTATTGCCTCGATCTAAGTTTCAAACTCTTGAAAATTTTATAGTCTCTGTAGGAGTCTTAGAGGCTTGCATATGTTAATACAGCACGAGATCTCCGTTTCTCCAATAACACGCAAGCGGTAAGATCGCTCGCGGAATTCTAACCGGTTGATGGCTAAAGTTCTTGGTTTAATAGTTTTTTTTTTTTTTTTTTTTTCCTTCCTTTTACTGTACAATTTTTCTTCTCAAGACGACGTTAAAATGTACAATGACTTTCGTAAAGACGCCCTCGTATTAAAATACATCAAAGTTTCTGCAAGGTGGATATTTCTTTTCTGATTTGAACGTTCCGCTTTAACAGCGTAGTAGGAAGTAGCCCGAGGCACGACACGAGTGGATGGTAGATTTGCGCGAAAGGCGGTGCGCGGTATAACGTTGATTTTTCTTATGCGATTTTGAAACTCATGTATTTTGTAACGATTGGCGAGCAAGTGCAAAAATACGCAAGTGACATTATCGAAACAGCCACCCTGCATCCCTGTAATAGGAGTTGGGGTTGTAAATCGTAATAATAAAATTTCTATTTTTCAACGATTCTCTAGAAAATTGTCAAATCCTTTAGTTTATCCTTTAGTTAAATTTGAGAAAATTTACCCGGAAAAGCTTCCAGCGGTTGCTCTGCAGATTTTACCTAATGAATTGGAAATCCATACCATCTCATATGTCGTATTATTACGCGATGGTAATAAACGAAGGAAATGAAATTTTTTTATTTGCTAAAATCTCTATGGTAAACTTTTGCCATTTTTCAAAAGAAGACGGAGAGAAGGGCTTTCCTTTGCGTGGCAGTGCGCAAGAGATTTTGCTGACTTGCAGCGGACGCAGGTATAGAGAAAAGAGGAGTAAAAGCGGAGAGGAAAGGAGACGAACGATGCAATAAATAATAATGCCGGAGCCGTATTAAATTCCCCAACGATATGCCGGCATGCTGCCCTTATTAAATCCCTATGTCACTACAGCGATCCAGTCAGTGATCTAACCAGCCGGATACTGAGTATAGCATAATCTTCAAATTTATCTATTGATCTTCAAAGATCATCCTAATCGTTGAATCTTTGATTATAAAAATAAAAAAAAAAAATACTCAAAATTTCGTTAACCCACGATCGCGAATAAGAAATTTAATGATTAATTATTTTATCGGATATTATTTCCCACCTAGACATTCACCGAGCATAAAATTTCCTATGTTCGTCTCAAGCGAAACTTCAAGCAGCGTATAAACTCGATGAAATTGTCCTGTTATCCTTACCCAGTATGTACACTTTGCATCCGCAAAGCTTAACGCTTGCAAACTGCATTATACCGTTGCGTTTGAATCAAGAGAGAAATGCGTCGAAAGGACGACGCTGGGATATTGCGAAACCCGCTTGTAAATTCGTACGCGGTTTATTCACGGTAAATATTATTTTCCCGTACGTACTAAAAGGAGCTTGACAAGCACGAGATAGAATCCACTCTTCTTAAGGAATATCATAGGAAACTTCTCATGCATTTTCCACATAGCGTAAAATCATTTCCCGGTATATTTCGTACGGACATATCAGCACGTAAAATTCACCGTGTGGAGCAAACCGCATGTTAAATCTTAACTGATCATTTTCTATATATAAATCTCTGACGTCATCAACACCCCAAAGTATTATTCGAACAAAGTCAGTCAATGGGTATCTAAAATTTAATTAGAATAAATCATTACGATTCGTGCGAGTCTAAGTAAATAATGACCCGTGTCTATAGGCGCCAAATTCAAATGATCAAAATAAAGTTTTGCTTTCACTACGATCCCGCGTTGTTAATGTAGCCAATAAAGAAGACAAACTGTGCAATATGCAATCCCGACCTTGCAATGGGTATCGAAGTGGCGGCCGCAGAACCGCAACTGGACACGCGAAAATTATCCCCAGCCCGAAAACACGCGATCGTGAAATATCGTTCTAGCTATATGCCCCATGCAATCTCGCTGCTCGATACTCCGTGTCCGCCATTAAAGACGTGTGCCGGTGTCCCTGAACCAGTGAGAAGAGATGTACGATAAAAAAGGGAGAAAAAAGTGGGACAAGTAAGGAAAGCGAAGAAAGGGACAGGGACCATCGTTCACGATCATCCTGTGATTATAGGGGATTCTTTATCCCCTGTTTACGTATACGAATACGAGGCTTTACAAGGTCCTTTGTATAGGGGTAGTTGGTTTCATCGATACACTCTGGCACCTTCATGCCTTGTTCAAACTTTACTGAAAAATATTACAGTTTTCCCTCCAACCCTTCCCGCCCCATTCACATCTCTACTCAACTTCATTTACCATCCCTATGATATTGCTGTCCAGCCTGTATTCGATTCTGTTCGGAAAGATGGGGGGATGGACTTTTTCGTTTCAACTCAATCGAAACGCAATTATGAATCGCTTGGTAACTTTCTGTAGTTATAACTATGTTCTGCGTCTCGTTAATTTCCTAATTCGGGAACTGACACGACATTCGAGAAAGCTGGACAACATGTCGAGTAGTTGCTAAATTGCGTTTCTCTCCCGTGAAGGGGATGGGTAAGCGGACTGGACAAAAAGATATAATAGAAAAGAAAGCGAGGGTATGACCGCGGCGTTGAAAACTTCGTAATTAAAGGGAGGTTTGCTGCATTTTTCCATTTTTCTTTTTCTTTGTCCGCAATGACAAAAGAAAAACAGAGAAAATGGTAGGAGCGTCATTTTAAATGAATACTGTGCGCATTCACTGTCTGCTGATCTGGAAATGTAGCTTTCTCTATTGTAATATGACTCGTAACTTATGGATAATTTTGATTTCAATTTTCTCGAACAATAAATAAGTAAATTCGATAAAATAATAATAACATAACAAGAAAGAGTATTTTACACAATTGACAATTCCATGCAATTACCATTCGGACCATAAAGGAAAATCTTGATATTTAATAAAACTCCCTATAACCATTGAGTCACGGTAAAATCCTATGATAAAACAGCTGACGATCAAAAGGGGTCGAAGGCAATTTTACTTAAAAATAAATTTTTCTCCATTTTTATCTTTTTTATGACTTTATCCAAGCACAAGTCAAAAAATATACTGTTTCACAGTACTCACACTGTCGATATTGAATTCCAATTGCGCAAGCCGATTTACTTTATACCGACCAGTTAGGCTGCTCTAATCGCATTAAACCCAACTGAAACTTCCCAGGGGTGTCCACGACGCCATCCACTATAATTTTAATAACCCTTTCAATTATACGTAAATCCACAGCGACTGTTCTGTCACGGTAGACGCGATAATCCTTATCCAAAGAATTTTCACACGAAAGAAATTTTGGTTCTGTTATTCCCATCACGGTGTACCGTTACGCGTATTGTACATAAGCATATATATATATATATATATATACATACACCCATATACTTTTTCCGTAATTAAGTTCTCGTGTCGCAGTGAAGCGCGAAGGACCTTAACTTTCCTTTTGGACTCGTTATTTTTTACTTTCTATTTTCTCTCTCATCCTCTCTTGCTCTTATTCCCCAAGCAAAGAGAGATGGATGTTATCCGTGCTTTCGTAGGGGATGTGATAATAATTGCTCGTCACGCACGTACTATTTATACAGCTGACTACGGCGCGGGAGCTTTCAGTTGTAAAAGCGTTTTATAAACTAACCTGACTCCGAGCATGTTGCTCTATTTATTTTTCGCTGACGCGTATATCGCGATAAAGTGCAATTTGCAAACAATTTCCCGGAGCTGGAGTCAATTTTCGCGAATGGGTTCCTACCTACTAAACCTATCCACCTAGCAGGTACTCACCCTCTTAACCTCGATCAATCTTTTCCTTCGGGATGAATTTAGAGCGGAGGTTTATAGTAGTGGATTTTCCGTGGAGATGGAAGTAAAATTAGCATCTTGTGAATCTGAATAATTAATATACTGAAATGTACGTGTAAGGTCGAACAGGTTTAAGGTTATTGGAAATTGCGAATTTCTTCGATATATATGCTTGCTTGAATTTTCAGGGCATTAAGAAAGACTCGGCGAATGGTAAGGAGGAACGAAAGAAAAAAAAAAAAAGAAACCGTAAGCACGGGTAACGCACTTATCCAATTAGTCTGGAGCGTTTAGTAGATCGGAGTAATCGATAAATACTGTTCTTAGTAAGTGCTTAGCTTTCTTTAATGGTAGGAGGACTGTACGAGATCTCGCAATCGCGAATTACTCGTTTTTCTTTTCTTCGGGCTTCTTGACGGGAATGTAATTTGTGGATCTTTTGCATCGAATTATTCACTCGAGTCTATTTTAGTATCCACTGGCAAATCCTATGAGGGCCACTGATATAGGAAATAGTAAATTGACAAAGTAAAAGATAAAATAAATAATTCAAGAGAGATCAAAAACTTTCAGATTATTATTCAAATATTTATCTGTATACATACAGATATTGGTACTTTTCAATATGGAAATTCTGCAAGATTGAAATGCAGATCTTTACTTTCAACCGAAGCCTATGGTATTGTGCCTCGTATTTTATTCGCGAGATCAATGAATTAATCTCAAGAGATTTTTTTATCGACCCTACACTATACTGTATATCTTACACCTCCATATCCACGGATCAATGAATCTACCAACTCTGGACAAATATTGAATTGCACTATGTTTCTCATATTCCTCTTTTTTTTTTTGTAAACAGAAAAAACTACCCCTTTAAAACCGTTTAGTTTCGTATATTCCTATAAAATGGAATTCTTGTATGCGTTATTCTGTATACGTAATATTCTAATGGAAATAATTTTTGGAACGTAGAAGGCATCGTATCCTGCCTTGAGTATTGTTTGAACTTTTTATTTTCACTCATGAAACCGCTTGAATCACGTCAAAGATTTGCAGGCAGTACTTTTGCTCGTATTTGAAGAAAATTACGTCCTAGCGTCAAAAGCATCGTGGTCGGTGTAATAAGGCAATATGAATTACGGCAGATCCTTAAAGAAGGGCGCGCGAACGGAATTTCATAAGAGGATGAAACTACGACATTTATATTCGTATCGCTGAGGCTCCGAAATCATTTCTATGCTTGCGAGCGAAGCGAAACGTGCGAACGTTATACGAATAAAAAAGAATGGAGCGGATGAGGGATATTATATAAGAAGAAAAATCACCTTTTCTTTATTGACAGAGCCAATAAAAAATGCCTTGGGAACCTGAAACAACTTTTCTGCGCGATACCTTTATTAATTGGTTTCACAGCAGCTTCGATACGATTCATAGGCATCTTACAATTTTCCTTATCGTGCAATTCGCAGGCTCCTCTGCTAGCATTAAGTTCTCCGATATGCATGCTATAATTCATGTATATAACTTGGTATTTCCTAGACTACGCGTATACGTATATTTAGGGTATTTAAATTTGTGATCAATAGAGAATATATGCTTCTACGTACATAAATACTGTTCATATACAAACTAAATTTAGATGTCACTTCCAAAGTTCGTAAATAAATTTTTTAGTCATTAATTTTTTTTTTTCAAATACAATCACCGAGATACACGATTTTAATTCTCATCGCTTCGTTCGTTTTCTTTTTCTCTTTGCGAGCGTCTGGAACTTGCATGGGTGAGGGTGAAATAAAATGTAGAAAAAATAAAAAAAATTTGTCAACTTTCAACACAAAGAGGGGTTACAGTCTTCTTGATGGTAAGGGTGGAAAAAGCTTCGACCCCCCATGGACAGACGAGTAGAAACGCTTGACGGATCTGCGTCGCGACGCATTCTAAATCATAACTAGATTTCGATCTGCTGACTTGTATCCTGACTTCAAACCCTCGAAATATACGAATATATGCAGACATATATATATATATATATATATATATATATATATGTATATATATGTATGTATCGTTTTACAGATTCAACCTGTTCCTTTATTCTTGAATATCAGTATGACATTTAAGTCGTAACCTTTGACCCGAAGTATCTCACGTGGCCGGTTCTAAACTTAGTACATAGAAATTTTGAATCCTGACTAAGTGCGATATGTCCAACTCCATAGAAGCTCCTTAATCAACCTAGTGCAAATTCCTGTTAATTTCAAACTGCATTGTTGCTTTCAACCCTTGTTTACCAACTGCATTTGTCATAATGCATTTCTGCAAATTCAATTGTGTATAAAAGCACCGCGAATGCGTTCATGAAATTCGACGAAAACGTCGCCGGTCCCCTCGATGTGCCCAAGTTGCTCAGATTCTTAGAGAGACAATATATATTTCAATTTTAGAAAAAATAACGTTAACCACCTGGAATACCCATACGGGGTAGTTTCTATTAATTGTTTAATTACACTACAAAATCCTAAATGGATACGAGGGTAACTCTTAGGATTCTCAAAACTTCCCAAAATGTCGCGGTCGACGCGAAATACCTGTGTGGTTAGAATTAAAACTCTGTCTGTATAGATAAGAGGGTTGTTTTTCTAAGGGTGCTAGAGAACGATTATAACGTATTGCAAACGAGATACAATCTGATTTACTTCGACTACACTCCGGCAGGGATCGTGAGGCGATGATTTACTCATCCACGTTGATTTTTTTCGAGATGCGCTGTGGATCCGCCATAAGATAACGTGATATAATTATACCTCGTCAGACCTGATAAAATTCTTCCTTTTTTTATTCGATAAGTGACTGATACAAGATACCCAAATGAAATTGTACCCATGCACGTCTCTCCGCAACAGCTGCACTATGTATGCATTAAATTACAGGAATCAGCGACAAAATTCTATACAATCATTAGCTGCCTGTAATCACTGAAAATATGTATCTACGTACGTCGCGTGTTTTAAATATCCTTTCTTTGTAATTACATCACTTTTTCTCATTGTATAAATCAACCACTATTTGACATAGTTCATCGTCGTATCGACGTCCCTAAAATTATGCCCTTATTATCTGTATTATCATCTACCGACCCTAGTTTCCTACAACACCTGCATTTCCGTTATATACGTGCCATATGTTATTAGACCTATCAATTCTGCATGATAATACCTCAAGCTTCGTCACGTAGGTAGGCTTTTACTTACAACCAAGACTGCATTAATCCCCAGTACACTGTGAGGCAATCTATTTGAATTTAATCAAGATACATAGAGGTGCTTCTATCGCAAGATACACGCACCTACTATATATATATATATATATTATAATGGCAGATAGAGTATACGGATAGTTATTCATCTAAGCAGTAGCTTCCAATATTGATCTGGCATTCATATGCAGCAGAGTATTACCTCCTGTAGATTGTGACGTATTTCCCTAGTACCGCAAGAGTTCGACCCGGGAGACATCACCTTCGGCCGTGCACCTCCACTCGTGCATCCGTAAGCCGGCAGGGCGTCAGGTAATTTTTATGTTACCGGAAACTAGCAAACCGGTATGTTCTAGGAGTCGAGTGAAACTGTTTCGACTCTACCGAAAACGAAACAAACAAGAAGTGAGACCCGACAAGTTCTGAGGTTGCGTAAAATTGACAAATGCAACTGGATGCACGAACGAGAGGGAAGGGTGGCGTAAATACACGGTCTATAGGTTGTGGTAGAGAGGATCTAGGTAATGGTCTGGTAAATAGTATGATTCCTCGAAACCAACTCTAACGGGAATAGGAAAAGGCTGATTGTGGATACGAGAGCCAAGAACTGATAAAAGCGCGATGAAAACAGAGAATCTAATGCACGAGGCATAGCGGGAGCGCATAGGAACGGGATGCCTGGCGCAACAGGGTGTGCGAGCGAGACGGAAGCTACACGAAATAAATCGTGGGTTAAGCATTCGAAATCTTTAGTAATTAATAAAATGCGTTACGACTCACCAGATACACCATTGACACAGCTAATCCACAGAGGCCGAGAACTGTATCCAGGAGAGACACTATTTGACACTGCGCCAATGCACGGAACTGCACCCCGAGAACGCACGGAGAAAACTTTTAAGATTTTCTATAATTTCCGAGAGCGAACCCGAGAACATTACTCTGTATCTCGCACTACACTGGAGAGCCAAGTGTCTAGCAAAGTGTGTTTTCCTCTGTCCTTTTCATGGTAGCAACTTTTTATGCACTTACGAGTGTATTGTTTTTACGTTGGAATACGTGGGAGTAACGACGCACTCGCAAGTGTGTAAAAAAGTGACTACAGCAGAAGGGATAGGGAATAATACACTTTGCTAAGCACTTGGATTTGCAGTGTATACACGCGGCGAGAACTTAACGTGTCGTCTAGGCGACATGGCCAAATAAACTATCCAACGCGATAGCACGAGAAAACGTGGCAGCCCGAGACACCGCACCTCATAGTCTCTATTTACATATGATCGATAAAAGCTGGTATCATATGTGAAGTAACAGGTTACGTGGAATGACTTATCGGGGATATGTATCTTAGCTTTGGACTTGTGCAATTTATTTTTTTTTTAAATCGTTTTCGAGATACATTTTTTTTTTTACGTATTAATGCCTTCGGTACTGACATTGAATATGTAATAGGAAATTTGGCTCTTCGATCGAGAGGATGTGCGGCGGATTATTAATCTTTTGCAAAGTTCAGCTTACGCGTTACGAGGATCAGGAGCTTTCGAAGTTTCAAAGAACTGAAGAAAAGTCCAATTACCAATCGCTAAACTCTGAGCGAATACAAATTGCAAGTTTTTAAGAGTTACTGGCGAAGACAAAACTTTCTTCCTTTTTATTTGTCTCTTTTTCACTCTTTCTATTACTCTCCGTCACGTGTGCCAGCTTTCTTCCTGAATTTCTTATTTCACGTAATTAAATTGGACCTACTGGATGTAAAGCACGTTACTTAATATATATATATATATATGTAGATATATGTAGGTAGCTTTGATAAGAAATATTTCAGAATATACTATTTATACAGAATCGATATATTCATAGTTAAATACATTTTTACATGCAATCGATCACGTGTCGTAGAACTTTAATCGAATTTAATCAAATTGCCACGTATGTCTGGCAATTGCAAAACGTTTCATCAATCCATTCGATTCCCGATCTCATCGTGTCTGTGCATATCGTTTGAAAATCCATCTATTTCCCAAACGTCACACACTGCCTTGATGATTAATGGCATGTAACGTTAACGCAGTCAGGTCCTATGCATTTCGTAATTCTGATATGAGAAGGGTGCAACGCTGCTTCATTGAACTAGGATGGTATCGATACTTTGCACTGATTACTTTACCATATCACTTTCCATATATACTTTACCTGCAAATACATTTTTCCTTCTCTGCTCTATCAAACCTTTTCCACCTTCGCTCACTGCTCTCCCTGTTTATATTCGCGAGTTTTAGCGAAATTTCGACGCCGCAAAAATCGTGAATGATCTTACCATCCCCCCTGGCATTTCGAAATCAGTAAATATTAGATATATATATATATGTTTTGTCCTTTTATTCTTTTAGCTCATCTTGTCAATACACCGCTACTACCGATACACCTTAGACTATCGTGTTTCATTTACTCGTTTCTCCAGTTCATACACGGAAACGAGAACATCTTTCAATGAGACAAGACGTCACGTTACATTTTAGGCTTTTACCCTTTTCTCATCCCGTTAGGAAACAAATAGGAAAGGTCCCACTTCCATTTGATTCAGATTCGCGTATTCGATGCTTGCACTGACTACCGCAGTTGAGGTAGATAAAAACAATGTTGCGTGACAAATAAAATTATGCTTTTTTCAAGAAGTCGAGAGACTCTTCTTGTAGAAGATACAGGTGTGCGAGACGGGGGAAAAGAAAGGGTACGAGAAAAAAAAAAGACATCGAAGAACGATTCGTGCATTAGGGGTGGAAAACTTTATCCGACGATGCGTCACTGAAAATCAGCTCACCCACGCCACTTCTTCTATTCTAGGTGCTTATAAGGGCACAAACGTGAGAATGGAACACAACGATGAGAGTGAATGGGCCTCGTAATAAGTCACTGACAACCCCTAGTAGACAATGCCACCATCTTTCACTCTATACCCTCTGGAAGTGAGGTGATAGATCAGCCATTTGCTTCCGGCCTGAGCTCCAAGTACCTGTACCCCATCAAGCATACTCTCGTAACTCTGCAACGTGTCGTCTTTCAACATTACTCAACCCCTCGTGACATCGGGGTTGAGGGGTTGTCTCGCGACTTGTACGATATCGGGGCATTTAACGGCAATTTCGTAATTTACTGAAACACGGAAGGGGGGACTTGGAATGTATTAATTTTTTGTATAATGAAATTTTGAAAAAATTGAAAGACAAAGAATGCGATAATATAGCCTAGACGTAGAAATTTTTTAGAGTATTTTGTTTATTCTCTATCATTTCTCTTTTTATTTCAACTTATTTTAGTCTCATCCCTCTTCGACGACACGTGTTCACGGAACTTTTTATATATACGGATCTGTTTGAAAGGTACTGGCAAAAAGTTTAAAGGGATGATCTGACGTACATGGATACGCGTGTCATGGAGGAATTGGCAGGTTGACAAGCTAACTTGGTTTTTTGGTTACTTTTTGCAACTTATACGCTTATTGCCCAACCGTGTGATGTTTGCCGGTTCCCTCTGGAAATTTACGTATTCAAACACGTGAAATCGTTATTACTCGTTTAACGTATAAAGTGTATTTTCTCATTTGATTAACCGATAATTTTATTTTCTTTCGTCAGATTTACAGCAATATTTGGCTTTAACGCTTAATGCAATTATGGCAATGGGTGACGTGCCTATATATCATGTACATTGAATAAATCATAGTCTAATATACCTATATAGGGAATGCACATAACGCGTTGGTTATAAAACACAAAAGGCAATTTTTCTGTATTAAAAAAAATATATGTAACTCCTTTTCATATTTACATTCATATCCCATGTACGCAATGCACATGCGCTATACAGCCATCTCCCAATTTTTACATTCACATCCGTTTACCAGAGTTGTGCGAAATAATGAATAAAGCGCCTGTAAAGCCTAAGCTAAAATATTTCAAAATCCGAAGCGTCATTTGAAATTCAAAAAATCACTGAACGCCGTGCAAAATTTTGTTTAATCGCAAAGATAAAATTAAAGTCGGAAAGAAATTCTAAAATCAGTATTATTTATTTTCCATTGGAATCGGCAAATGTTAACTGATCACATGCTTCGACCACGCACGTGATTATCTAACAGGAAAAAAAAATAAATAGCTGAATTTCATATCGAGCTTCAAGATTTTAGTAAGGAGACTCAATTGCCTATCTCTAAGTTCAACTATTTTGCTTTGCAGTCACCAAGCTGAGAGAACACTGGGACGAGGCAAACTCGAAAGTAATGCAAAGGAAGACTCAGTTGGACGCAATGCTTGGCGACAGCCAGCGATACGAGGCCAAAAGAAACGAGGTGGAAGTTTGGTTAGCACGAATGGAAACGCGACTTGAGAGGATGCGTGCTGTTGGTCACACAGCTGACGTCCTGGAGGCACAACTACGAGAACAAAAGGTAAATCTAGTTACGGCCTTTATTATTAACATAGTGCCTTTCAGGTAGATTGATTTTACGAGAAATAATAAGGAATACGTGGTATGAAAATTCTAGAGTTAAAGGAGCTTTCACAGCAGTACACCTGAACCCAACCTAAATACAGAGTGTCTACTTGGCCGCCATTTTTCCCACATTTCCTCATTTATTCCTTGTTATTACCTTCCTCGCGCAATGCACGAAGCTTGTTCGTATCTCTGTGAATTTCACAAAAGTACAACGGTAACTTCTTTGAATTCATAAAAGGAAATGAGCGCCCTCCTTTAAATGTAAAAGCAGGTGTCGAAGTGCTGTTTCAAAGAAATATAATACGAGGACAATGCAATTTTGAGAACCCAGAGACAGAGGAACCATCAGATATCTTACGTAACCGTTAGATCTTCAAGATGGCAATGATGAGAGACAAAATAAATGTTCAGACATTACGGGTTAAGGAGATAGAATATATATCAAGTTATTTAAGTAGAAATTTTTCATCCGTATCACAAACGTCTATACTCGCTTATCAGTCCAATTCCATGGCCCAGGTTTCAAAGAGTCTGATGTAATCTCACGTCTATCGGATTTTAATGCTTTTCTTCCATTTCAGTCCTTCCATGCCGAGTTACATCAGTACAAGCATCAGATAGAATTATTCAATCAACTCACGCAGAAGCTCATAGCGGTTTACCAGCAAGACGATACCACCAGAGTCAAGAAAATGACTGAAACAATCAATCAGAGATACAACAATCTAAACACAAGGTATATTTTCACTATAACTTTATATACAATCCTTCGATTATTTTTACAATCAATACGGTACATGTGGTTGTTCGCAATGAGTATTCATCCATTGAAACGGATTGGATTTCATTTCCTATAGACTCACGTGACTGATCAACCTTAGAATTGTTATCGTAACAAGCAATACTCTCTCACAGTATCATCAATCGAGGGAAACTACTGCACTCGGCAATGAACTCCCTCCACAACTTCGACCGGTCTCTGGACAAGTTCCTGGCTTGGTTGAGCGAAGCTGAGTCTTCAATGGAGGGATTGGAAGCGGAAGCCGATCGACTAGGTGGACGACGGGACCAAGGTGCACTCAGACGGCCACAACATCAGCTTAAGGTAAGATACATTAGATACCTACTGGCTATAGCTATAGTGCATTATTGCCTCTTATATTGACCAATGACAAATAAGAGAATTTTCTATTGCGGCAACCTGGAGAATTGACCTCCTCCTATATATATGTAAGGAAAACGAGACAGATAAAAGCATATACGTTCCAAGTCGAACAGATGTCACGCGTAACTGCTGCAGTAAATCCGAGCACTGTCATGTCCAGTTGAAAGGTTAATATTTCAAAACACCTTAAAAGTTAGTATAGCAATCTATATAATCTATTTTTACGTTGTTACGTCATCCCTGTGTATATTGGATGGAAATTCTATTTGGAAAATTATTTCGCATTACTACCCTTGTAGAAGAGTGTTGTCTGCTCTCGATTACCATTGCTAGGTATGCAAAGATCTATAGGGGTTGTATAACGAATACCGTAACAGGATCACAGGTCAGGGTGTAATAGTTAAAATGTAAGGGATGATATAGGGTTACTGCTTATACGTAGATGAAAATTGAAACGTTGCCACCAAATTAATTCATCGAGATGCGTTATATTGAAATAGTGCATTGAAAATGATAGATGCACTTTTATTATGCATTTTATGAAACGCTGCTTACGGTGTTGCCAATAAAAAGATCACTTGCTAGAGACGCGCTGCCGTAAATGTAAATTCACGCGTTTTATTATCTTGCAATCGTGAAATTGTCTGGTTTTATGAAATCTTTCGTTTACGAGGGCGGTGCTACGTGGCTCGTTCCAATTAAATGATACTTAAATAGCTTATTTAACTATAGCGTATGGGCGCGTTTACACGTACGATATTTTCTCTCACGCATCCATGGAATTAATCCAACGTGATAGGCGTTATACGCGTTATACGTAGCCATAACGTTTGATAGAGAAATTAGGTTATAAATTTGTTTACTACGTCACATTATCGTATCGAGGCATTTGTTCCTACCAAAACGCGTCAATCGGATAATCCCACTAGTTGATTTATTGGATGCGTTTATTTGTCTAAGATAATTCGACAGAATTTCCAAATCTGTACTCGGCGTGTCTCCAATTTAAACACGTCGATATCCTTTTAATTGGGTAAACACTCGTAATTCACGTTTATCCTATTATACGTCACAACCGATGACATCGGTCACTTTGATAATTCATTGGAATCGTCACGGGTTTCCCGTATCAAATGCAAAATTGTTTAATTTAAAATATCACACAGTCTATCAATCGATCGATTCGCTAATTACACAGTTTACCATTGCCCCAAATTCGTAGTTGCTATCAATATTTGTTATTACAATATTTTTTAACATACTTCACTATCCAAAATGGTCGGTGATCAATTTCTATGTTAACAATATATTATCCCACAATGCATCAGTTTTCACTTATTTTTCCTCCATTCGTTTTACACTGCGCTTCTATTAATCGAGGCAGCTCGGTTGCTCGACCGACTTCTTCTCTAACGTAGCGATTTTCCAAAGGCTGACATAGCAATACTTCCTATACCCGGTAAATGACTTATCGACCGGCGTCGCATTCGGGACATAATTCATGCCAATAATGGGCCAGAGGTCTCCCACCTTTCGAAATTACATCTCATGGAATTCTTGGCGTCGGCCATGCGACGCGTAAACGATGCGATTCGTCATCCCTCGAGGGGGATGAGACGGTCTTCGACTTTAGAAATTTCCCTTTACTCCTTTACAAATATATATATGAGTTACGACATACCTGCCAACGTTGTAAAAATTAATGATCCTTCGTGAGCTACCAACAATTCAGAGTAAAAGATACCCACTCAAAATACTTCCACGGGTTTCGAAGATACGTTTATTCTGGGTGTAACAAAAAAAGTGTACCCTTTTTTTTTTGTAAAAGAAACTACTGATTATTCGTTATTCATTAATTTTTTCCTGCTACTATCGCGTCTGACCTTAAGAAAATTTATAAAAAAAGTTCATTCTTCTCAGTCATCCTAATAACAATCTTTACTCGCTGTAATCTATTGTTTTATCGTAATCATGTCTGGCCAGTAGCAGGTATGACTACTGCGTGAATTCCTTCTTGTTTTGTATGGCTTGACGTCCGACCGAGTCTGCCACGTTTTACTTACGTTATATTAACAGCGGCTGCTCCTTTGCTTGTTAAAGCGCGAGAACTGCCTAACGAGCCCAGCCTATCGACTATTTTCCCTTCTCGGTTCGTTTATTTTCCCATAAAATTTATCTCGTCAGCGTCCATTCTATTTTTATCACGTCATCGATAAGCCATCGATGATATAATCGTAAGAGAAAAGGAATCCTTTTATAGTCATCGTAAACACACTATAGAATATTCTAACCACGATTTACCATTAAGCTTATGAATAAATCAGAACGTCTGCCTACCATAGCTGAGGAGAGCCAAGCGAAGATCTTGAAGATCTTTCAACAAAGCGTTAGATGCACATTGGAAGTTTAAGTCGGGCAAAGACAAGCGTCGAAACATCTAATACGTGTCGAACGATTAACACGAGTCACAGGCGATCTGAAGTCACGTTAAGATTTAACGCGTACAGCGATACAGTCGCATCTGCTCTATTTTTTCTTGTCCTATTATTCCATCCACCTAGGTGGATATACGAGATTGGATTTTTGTACTTTCGTTTTCTAACTTTTATTTTAAACTTTTTTTTGTTTTCTCCTTCTCTCTCTCTTTAGTCTTCGTTCTATTTCCCTCTCACTCTTTTGGATTACTGCACGCCACTGCTACGTCGGTTCGCCTCACGTGTACCACACTCGAGCCATTAATCTTCAACCACTCTAACGCGATGTACGACTCCAGAGAACTGGTCCATGAAATCGTGACTCTGTATATATGTATAAAGCTGTGTTATTTCAAACGTCCTTCTCAATAGGTATAGTATGCGGATACGTTAACGTTCACGTTACTCGTACTCCTCCCTAGCTGGACATCGACTATTACGTTAGTGGCAGCAGTCACTTCGTTTACGTAAGCAATTTTCCTTTTTTATCACTCCGTAAATGTTTACCCCTGAAGAAACTGATTTGTTACTCGCGTGCCCGAAGCGGAGCAGTAGTCTTATTTGATGACGAAAGGATCCCATTATGATTATACGGGATTTTTTTGGGATAGCCCCAATAACCCTAAATCGTTCCTGGTTAATCTTTACATTTGTCGAATAAAGCTTATCGGTTCGGTCGCTTCGCTGATATGATATTAGGTCATTTAGGAAATTTAATTCCTGACAGGATTTTCGAGCGAGTTTAAAAATGAAGATTGTTTCGAAACTTACACGTGTTGCGGCTTGGCCACGTGTCACGTTGCATCGGTTGTTCCTGTAGAACGCAAATATAAGAGACTCGCGGACACCAGCAGCATTTCAAAAGCCGTTGATTTCTCTCTCGGAATAGTAAGCAGGCTGGAGTCACGGAAGGATGAGGCGTTCCTATCCCTCTGCTTATACCAAGCTGCCCCTAAATTGCAAAATCAAAAAGGTAGAGGCAGACGCGACGAAGAACAAGGACAGCACGCGAGAGAATAGCGTACTGAGAGAAGGAGAAGAATATAAGGTGAGAGCAGGACAAAGCCACGCATTGGGGTTGGAACTCACGATATAGTCGTAGTTGCTTAAGGAAGGCGAAATAGGGGCTTGAAAACCGTAGAGACCAAGGGCGACCACTGTTGGCCATTTTCTCGTTCTTGCTTCATCGTCGCCGAACGATACTGAAGGATCAATAGTAACACTCCGCCATTGCCGAAGTACTTACATCTGTTGCTTTCCACCCTTATGAATTATATATTATTACAAGGGTTTGTACCGCCTACGAGAACTGTAAGATTTTTTCACTTTGCCATAGTCGATGTTCGAATTAGTCTCAGAATCTAGAATACAGCAGGGAGAAACGTTATTCGAATCCTTCATATCGAATTTCGTCGGACGCACCTCTTCTTCGATAGAGGAAACTACCCCGGTTAAGGGCCCACCTTTGCAAATATCGCGTAATCATCCCCGGCTCTCTGGGTCGGGTAATTTAACAGGGGCCTTCGGGGCAGAAACTGCTTTTGAGGCGTAGTAGGTTCCTACTGAGGTGCCTTAACTAGGTGAATAGTCGAAATCATTGCTCACCTGCCCGTCCGGAATCACGCAGCCCCTAATACTTTTGGGAATAGCATGTGACCACCCTCTTCCGTGACACAATTAATAAACGTCAACGTGTTCCCACGCGGGATTAGTACTACTTCTGTGCTAATCTTAACTTATGTAACTATATTATTATTATTATTTTGACATACCTACACCCTTGCTCTGGGAATTCACTTCGTCGCCTTGAGCAGTTGGGTGGATTGCAAGGGATGTTGTTTTTTGTCATGTCGGATTCGTATAATGCTTTCGCAGGTGCATCCCTTGTATCGCGGGCATATCCGAATCGAGCATACGTTGAATTAAGGAAGGGTATAAATTTTTGTTTACGCGTGACATAGGGACATAAAGTTATGAAGAATGGGGGTAATAAAGAATTTTTTCGAGTCGGGGAGATTCCTACGTATACAAACTGTGAACCGAGAGGGATAAAAGGATTGCGTTGTTCACAGTGTCTTTATTAGGTGGTTAAATTCGAAATAGGCAGGGCTGCTTACATGCGCATTTTCTGCCATGCTTACCACGGGATATTTGATCCGCTCGATCCCCCCGCCTTCTTGTACAGTGTAAACAAAGTCATTTCCTGGTTATTTCGTTCGCGTCGACCAACCCCTAGTGACTCTGGCGGTAAAATTCGATACGAGGGTAAATATACCCGATCGAAATAGCCCGCGCATGCGCTCTCGGACGGTATAGGGGGCGATAGTGTATGGTGCATGTCGATAAGGCAGGAGGGATGACGACCCTTTGCCAAGGGTTGTAAAGTGCTTGGTCGGTAAATAGCTTGGTTACCTTATCGACCGTCTAGTGATACCTAGAGACTTTCAGATTTAACTACTGTCGGTATTCTTAACAAAACAGTGACAATATGGAAAATCTATTTATCAACTGCTGTTAACAAAATGCCGAATTTTCTAAGAAATAAAATTTTTTTCATTTATAGACACGAAATAGGTTCTCGTACTTTCACCTGCAATTACATATTAAACGTCGATCCAGTCGGTGTGAATCTGAGAAAATTCAATTGAAAATATAGATAAGACAGTAATATTCTTCAGACCTGTGGCGACATCTTTTAACGAATGTACTTATTGAATTTGCCGATATAACTTTGTCCAATTTAAATGCACTCGCCATTCTTCTCACGAGGGAAGGTGTCATCTGGTAAGGATATTAGTTGAAAAACTTTTAATAATTCGTTCCTCGCTGGTATTTTGGCGGAATTAAGGATTGACCTACATTTCAAAGCCGTTCAAGATTATGCGACGCTGGTAAAATTCTACGAAACCATTACGTTCGGATCAGCCAAGAGAATTATTATTACGTCAAATGAAAATCTGAAATTCATAAATCTAAAATTCATCTCGAGGACAGTACGACGTTATTGAGCAAGGATACTCTCGAGTAATGGCAACGCATAAAATCCTCTTTACGCTCGCTACTTCTGCAATCTTACATAAACCTATGGCAAAGACGTGTCTCGTCGTCCATAAAATTTTCAAACATTATCGTTTTTGATCGAACGAAGAAAACCACCCCAATTTTATGATTACAGCTTTAACACGCGTATCGCAACTGTTCCGTACATCCGTACAGGATTATAGTCGAAAATACAAAATTGAATTAAAATATCAAATGCATCATATTGCATAGTCGAAAAATGTGTTGGTATCATTAAAAACGCATCCATGAAAATGTCAAGCGAATAGCCATGTATTGCATTTATCAATTACTGCATACCGCCGTGCCGGATATATCGAAATTATTAAATTCCAGGGGTTATTTTTCTCCTGCAAACATCGATACCTCATCCTTTATTAATTACTGATCGAAAACGAATTTATGTTCTCGCGAAAGGGAAGGATCGTTCACGGAAGCAAAATTCAGTCAGCATTGTGTGTCACGCGTCGAATATTAAAATTTTGCTATTGTAAAATATTGACAGTTGGAATCAATCGATATTTATGCTACACATTCACTAAAATCACGTACAATATACATCGATGACATCCTGACATTTTCAACATGCAAAGCAGATTAGACGTAAGGAACCACGTTCGTCACCGTAAGTGAAGAAACAGGGAAAATAGGTTAACACAGGGAAAGAGACAGAGCGAGGTCCACTTTCAGATTAAACATTAACCCACGTTCTCAAAGGCTTGACACTTGGCATTCGTCCATCATCGATCATCCAGTCGAGCTTAAATATTTCTCTTGCGTGACAAAAATTCTTATAGAGCGAAAATCGTTCAATGTCAATCCGCCATACGTGATGTATCCGCAGTTAAATCAACTCGCACGAGATTTTCAAATTACCCAACGTCTTTTCATGCCCCTGTATTTTTTTTTACGAAAAAAAGTGCTACCAGTGCATTACTGGTAGCCACAAATTTTTTGTATTTTAAAACCAAAAATTTTTAGCAATGCCAGTATAGTGCGAGTGGTACCAACATGGCTGAAGTGTTGACTTTTTAGACGCGCACGTAGAGACCAGACACGCGTGGACACTTTTATCTCATTGTCAGTGTACACGCGCACAAATCATACGTTAACGCCAGGTGGACAGGGCGGCTCGTCTCCCGGTGGCTTAACAAATCCGATAGTTTGTAGTTTCATCCCTACGGAGAGGACGAGGGACTCGAGGATGAGAGAGAGAGAGAGCGAGAGAGGGATATGGTTGGTATACGTTGGAGGGAGTAAGAGAGGGACGAGAATAGTCTGTGTGGAATTGTAGAGGTCGGAGCCAAGCACAGATAACGTTCCGAGCAGATGTCGCCGCCTGGCGGCTCTAACGGTAACTTTACAATACACACCCTTCAGGCGGCTACAAACCCCACCCTGAAATTGTGTGAACAACGCTGCACTGGTGTGTCTCAGGGTATATTCTCGTGGTATCAGTCCGCATGTCTACGACAGAACCAACCCGTGTCCTGGCATTTGGAACTACGACCCGGTCGAGTCTGATAACAATTTCAGAATTGTAAAACCCCCCAGCTGCCCCACCGTACTCTAGTGCGATAAGAAAGGCCTCGCTCGGTATACATCCCTTATATTAGAAGATCCCAATGCTTGCGATATAAATAGACAGAGTGGCTATTTTGAATGATACAAATGACACAATTTCTTAGATAGTCCAAAAGCTCAAGTTAACGACGAAATTTCGTATGTCGTGTGAATCTGTGAAAACTTCGACTACGTATATCATTTTGCGACAGTCTACGACGCGAAGCTGTTTCGAGAGGATCGATGGAAAAGGCGAAATCGTATCCTTGGTACTTTTCTCCAGGGAGTCTCACGTGCTCTCCGGACATCTTCATGAGTTATCCAAGTAAATGACGTCACGGGTATCCATACGTAGTTTTGAAATCGCAAAGTGCATCCCGGGGATGAGATTCGTATCGGTGAATTTATCGAGCATACGAATAATATTGCCGAAATTGGTATTACCAATTCCACTCTGGTTATCAAAGCCCTTGTAATACAAATGATTGGCGAGCTGTTCGTTCCTGACCGATGGGGCGGAGGTCTTACTCGGTAGTGAATAATCGGGATGCATTTTAACCATACATGAAAGTCAGTAGCCCACGTTTACCGTATACGGTAACATTTACCGCAAGCGCGGTCGTTCGCATCACTACGAATTAATATGCAAATATTTCCGACTCCTTACACATCGCGCTTGCTTCTGGGGTTTGCCGGGGTGCCTGACCCAGAGGGTGGCTTCTGGGTGGACTTGGTACGATAGAATGTGAAGACCCTTTAACAGTTTGGCCAAAGGCAACAGCGTGGACGCTGAACTCGCGCCACTCTATTTAAATTTCTCCGCGGAATTTTCGTATTACGGCAAACTATTGTCACGAGCGTCTGGATGTGGGTTAGCGAGGTGATAGCGCAGGCTACGAGCGCCCGGCGGTTTTCTTTTGATGGCCGCGCGACGCGTGGAAATAACGAATGTAACGCTGGAAGAGAAATATAAAGAGTAAAAGAGCAGGAAAAATTGTGCTGGGGAGAATCGTCTTTATGAAGCTGTCCCTTTTCCGGTTTACCACGCAATTCGAAATCTTGTCAGAGACCGGCCATCCACATACGGCTGAGATCCATCGAGATCTTTAACGTGATGTTTTACGATCACGTCATCTTCTTCTGTCTGTCACGAAAAATATAAGCATTTACTCTGTGTATACGCGTATACGAGATACCCTTGAATATGAAAGGCAAAATCTCAACGTGTATCCACGTATAACGAGGTAGCGCGAAAAGGTATTTTAGAACTTGAGAACCTTGTATATTTTCAATGAATTCGACCGTAATGAAATTACGATATTCCGTATACGAAATTTAATTATTTAAATGCGCGTGTGCCTTTCTCTAAAATTTTACTACGTTCCCCTCGTCAGTCCCCATCAGACCCTCGGATTTCACTAAGATTTAAAAAATTATACATAGAAACACAATATATCCCACGCGTATATGAAGATCTCGTGCTATACCTAAGCTCGTCGAGAAAAATTCTTTAATATATCGCGTGCGTCGACGTAATTTCATTCGACGAAATCTCGCGGTATATGTAAAGCGAGTCGTCTGCTATCGACAGTGTACGACATAACGTAGTAAGACGAGCCAGTCTACTGATATACCGTTGTGCAATATCACATTCCCGAGTGTAGCCATGCGAAAAGGGTTCCAAATCTGTATATAACATGGACGGTATTGTCCAAGGATTCCGGAAGTGGAAGTAAGTTGACGGAACCCGAAATTCCGAAAGGGTCTAAAGCCGTAGGAAAGTTTGTCACCAACCCTCCTCCTTCCCTCGTATACTAATTCCACCCCCCCCCCCTTTTTCTTCCTAAGTTTACCCGAATGTGGCAAAAATGCAATCTCATCAATTTCATCACAGAATTCGCTCTGCCGCTAATTGCATGTGAAGGAATCGCGAATGGAAAGGAAGAGGGTATCGCGTCAGTCGCAGATACCAGCGATTTCAGACTTCCTCTTAGAAATAAAGGGAGCAGTCGATTACGCAAGAGGGCCTTAAGCGATTAACGAAGCCCCGATGCCACCCGCACGCGAACCGCTGTTCCTGTCGTGGCCGAATGAGCGATTTCTACAGATCGCTGATTCCTTGAATTTTCCAAGATTTTACCGGAAACGTCTACTGGTAGCTTGTGTGACGTATATCTTATATATATTTTTGTATATGACGTATTTTTATATATATATATAATCTATGGATAATATTAAGCATTACTGCAAATTTGTACTACTAAGCTCAATTCTCAAGTCTCATGGGCATCTCTGTAGGAACAATATGGAACATACGAGAAATACAATAAAATCTCGAACCACTTGAATTACTGGGTATAAGAAAATTCTTGAGTCACGTATGAGGTAGTTGGGAATATGTAATATGGCTGTAATAATATAACTGCCTCTGTAAAGATGTCAAGTGTCTAGATACAACATTGTCTTGCGTACGTAAGGAGTTTTCCTGATAAAGCTTTACTACGTAAGAAATCTCTAAAGATACAGAGAGAGTTAAGGATCTTTCCATGTTTTGAGGGATCGATGACTCTTCTGAATGTATGGAGACTTTGACGTATCGCTTTTGCGAATCTGCATTTTAAATCGAGTTACTCTCAGTCTCTTTGCACCTTTTGTATGCACTCCGGTGCAACGTGATTTTGGTCCATGACAAATTTCACATGTATAATACTCAGCCATACTATTTAGACGTACATACGTATGAATTAGCAATTTTTAATCTTTTCGTATGGTTCATGATAAACGTCGTCTGAAAATTGACGTGCCAAGTAGCGCTTTGCCAAACTACTTGAATAGGGTGTAAAGACGGATATCCGGGTAAAGTTTATGTCTTTATAAATCGCTCGACGTAACGATGACAAGTATAAGCAAAAGTATTTTTTCGTCAAATAAATTGAAATACATTTATTCCGAGTAATGACTCGCGAAACATGACTGTAATTAATTTTAATATATTTTTCGAACAATTGCTAGGATATTTTAATTGGGCTTTTATCAACTGTCCTAAATCAATTTATTCTACCACGCGGTCGAGTCTGTTCTGACTTTTAGTGCTTCCAGCTTGAATTCTTTACAAGAAAAAGGCCAGTTCTCAGCATCACTTTTACGTGAAATAAATGATATCCGCGGTGGCAGCAACAGCAGCAATTGGATCGCTCCGCCATTAAGAATCGGTTGGATGAAAGAAAGGTGCAGTCCCCTCCTCCGCCTCCTCGTACTACCAACGCACAAAGCATCGAGAAGAATAAACTCAATTATTTCAACATCAAAGCTGCCATTCCTGAGCTCAGCCTCCGTCATTGTGCCTGGACCAACGGGTCCTTTCCGATTCTCCCGTTCGTTTCCTATCTCAAATTAAATTAACAACTCTTTGCTCTCGGCACTCCTTATAAAAGATGCCTACAACATTGAGAGAAGATCCCGCGCCTCTTCGTTATCATTCTTTGATTTCTTCCGATTCACAGCATCAATCGCAAGATGCTTCATCCGAATGCCTATTACATATTATATCAAGTGTCGACAAGAAGTCCTTGACTAAAAAATCCAAATTTTCAGGCATTATCTCAGCTCATATTTACAATTTTTCACGCTACATCTACAAATCTCAAGTGCGAGAATGCCGCAGGAAGATGCTGTGTACGTAAGACGAGAGGATCCAGCAACTAGATAGATTCTTCTCGACGCTTAAACCACGACTCCTCCAGAAGAGACTCCAGCATCCGTTTGCACGTTTGCTCTATAGCAGTTCCACCGCGTTCCTAAAAACTGGAGTCGTGCTACCGGACAGGCTAATTTATCTCCGAGCAAGGTTTAAAGCATCCCGTCGTTTATCTTAGTGCAGCTGAGGATTTTTTTTTTCATCTGCCCTCTTTGCTCCTCAGAGAGACGCGACCGCGCTCGGTCGGACGGAGGATTTTGCTAAAGAATATAGCGACTGTCGTTTGACGTCGCCCATCCACCTTCGAGCTTATTGCGACTCTCTTTACTGTCTCTTCACAAGATGAAGGCGCCACTCTAGTCGCCTGCAACTGTCGGAAGTGACGTGTGTATACCAGCCTAGCCAAACTACACTATACAGCCCTCGAGACTTGGTACACAATCGCCTGGGCTATGCCTGTACGGCTGTGTTTACAATTAATTTATGCCGCTTACGTTTCATCATATTATTAGGAAGTTGGATTAATCAGACTTGCCTCGTTACAGATCTAACTGTAACCTAATAAGGATCCTATGAATACTATAAGCAAGAGGCCCTTGGTTAAGCTTTGAAATTTACCGCAAAACAGCTTTGGGTTAAATACCAAAAATTTTTCAGTCAATAACAATCCTATTGAAAAATGTCTTCCCGTACCTTAATCAGTATCAAGCCTATTAACGCTACACCCGAATCGACTTAATTGACAAAATTCTGACACCCAATGACAAAGCCCCGGTATCGAATTTGAATATAGCGTAACCCTGTCACCTATAAAAATACATACGTTATCGTTTTGAAATGTCCTGCGGGATAAGAATGGACGGAGAGAGTAATAAAAAAACATGGGCAGAGATAGATAAAAGAAAGAAGTAAACGAAATAAAGAAGACGTTATGAAATACCCGTTGCCGCAGTGCGGGCTGTAGAAGTAATTCTATTCTTCAGGGCACTGGGCTAAAATACCAGAGGAAATATGCAAGTTATTAGGATCAGCTCGAGGCAAGTTATGCTACTGTATTGCGCGCGTTAGCATCGCTTCCTCCGACCCAACGTATCTAATTCGTACTTTCCTCGGCTACAAGTTATCTACGTAATTGAATACTTCGTATACCGTTTCCGATTGCAGCATTTCTCGTGTCAGACGTCGCTCTCATTATATTCATTACAGTCACGTCTATACGTGGATAACGGAATTCTAAAACGTCGCAGATATATCTAGGTACATAAAATGCTTAAGACTCCTTGCGAAAAATCGTAACAATTTTTTCACAAACGTAAACTGGTAACAGAATCATTCACGTTACCGACAGTGGTAACATACACGTGTCTTACATTGAATTCACACGTGCTACACAATTCACGGAATTTCAGTATAAAGAGCAGCAGTGTCAGGCAGTACGATACAATCCAGGATGTCAGTCTGAGTGAGTTAATCAAATTAAATAATCAGAGTGGACCAATCTTGTATGACTTCTGTTGCGTGATTTTGTACCGTGGTTATAACTACACTGTACAGTCTGTGCCGAGAATAAATTTTGGTATACCGATAGATACTCAGTGAGTATAAGCATCGCGACAGCTATGCCATCTAGAGTGTTGTGTCCCTCAGGTATTACTGATCGGAATATCTGGGAGCTAATAAACGGTCAAGCATTATGACTTCTAACAGATCCGGTTGTAGAATGGATTGGCGCTTCCACTAGATCTCTTGGATTCTTGTTGCTTGGAACTTGCTGTACAGTTACTATAGTAATTTTCAATATGAATTCCAATATGGAATTCGACTCGAATCGTATTTGTTCATAGACCAGCTATAGCTACTCTATTAGGATTTGGATTAAGAGCTGTAGGCTGGTCGGGAGTTCGTAAAGTTAACGAAGTCAGCGTGTTGTTAGTATCAGTGAAATGATTATGAAATTTCGCGAATATTCGTCAGCCGAGTAGGGCGCAAGTACAGTTCATAAAATGGTCAGGGTGGGAAACGCGAGGGCTGTGTCTGCTGTAACAGCTTGTCGTGTAATAAAACAGTGACGTAACTTTATAACTCTTGGTGTCATGCTGCCAGGAGGACTAATATTCTGTGTGGAGAATGAAGCTGGTAAATGTGTCTAATGAATCCTGTTACGTGTGACGTAGCAAGGATTCGATTTCAGTTATTTGGATTACGTATTGTATTTTCAACCGTCTAAGAACTACGAATTGCTATATATTGGATAATCGACGTTTTTCCAGAAACGTCTTTCTGTCAGAACGCGATTGTAAAAGCTCTCGCAGCTATGCTATGTTCGAATAGGTTGAAACGATTTTGTAATAGTATCGATTACCCGCTCAAAGTTTTCTACGATCACCATCGTTTCCTCTTGCATTGGGATTCTGCGGCTTGTTTTCGAGCGGCGAAACGCATTGGCTGACTGGAGAGTTTCGCGTAGCAACCAAGGAAAATGAGCACCGGGAAAAAACTTTATTCGCGGTGCAGCCGGTGAGAATGCAACTTTTAAGCCCGTTTAAAAAGGATCTATTGTGATGACGTGAAAACTTTTATTTTTCAACAATGAGAGTCGCGCCTTGGTACTAATACGTACAATGGACCCTTGGTACTAATACGTACCGTAGACGCATAACTCACAATATTCGAATAAATTTGTCGTGGTTGAAATTGAAATAACTAAATCGGTAAGCATCACGTCTTTTTTCATTAATATTAGTATTATTAATATTGTACAATTAATATTTACGTTATTGTACGGCACAATTATATATACACTCTTGGTATTTATCTTTCGCCTCATTCGGTTCTAATCTTTCTGTTGCAGGTGAGCAAAACAGTTAATTGCGAAAAGGGAAGCGCCAGTACATTTTCGCACGGCACTTTAATACCTTTAGTTCGGTAAGTCAAATATTTTCGCACTGCTGTGGGGATTCTGTAATTAAATTTTCATGATGGATGGCTGTCTGGCTGTAACCACTGCGGTGCGTACTGAATCTCAACCGCTGTCAGTTGGATTTACATACGGTTGTTTAGGATAGACGAAGGAAATGTCACGTGGTTGAAATGGAGTAAAAACGTATTCAGGATCGTGCTTAAGGGATGACTCGAAATTCCACTCGCGAAATAACAAAATTGATTTCTAAAAATAAAAAAAAAAAATGAACCCCGAGGATACTAATTGCTCTAGCGTATAAGAAAGTATTCATTTTTTTCTGCATGACTTTTTTTTTTACCCTCGTAAAGTTCTTGCGTCACGAGAGGTTGATGAAAAACTTTTTTTCTCGATTCCAGTGCAAAAGCAATGAACGTTAAGATTACCTGAGAATTCTCGAGCTTTCGAAATATCTTTGTAATTCGGTGATTTTATATATAAGCAAATACACGACCCCGAATTGTCGGGGAGATCGTGGATGAATTACGTACGTCTGTCTGACGTAATATATTTCTGCTTTTATATCTGACGTACAAAACTCGCGAGCCATCAGATATGTGAGAAAAATCCACTTTTCATTTCCCTCGTTGAAAAACCACGCGGCACATTAAACTCGGAGTATCAAAACGCTTCTGGTACGTACGAGGAACGAGTAAGTAGTGATTTTTTATTTTTAATCAATCGTACTTAAACAAACGTCACTACGCTCGGTAAGTGTTTGAAAATTTTCGAAAATTTTGTTCAAACCTTTTTCTTTCTCCTATAGTTTCTCTGTCATAATATTTTTCATGACACACCTAACACATAGTTTCGCGTGGATAATTCGAATTCTTTCAGACAGACCGCCGTCAAGCGAATCACTATTTCAGGAAACTATTTCGTCCCCAGACGTTCTGAAAATACGGTATTACGAAATTCTACATTTTGTATTAACCCTTTTTTAAGGCATTTATTACATTAGTCTCATAATTCCTTCGAGTTATCTTCAATAATCAATATACAATGATATTGTTATCAGTGAAACACATACACTCGTCCCTTGTACGCGAACCATCTTCATTCAAGGTATTGAGATGAGTAACGACCGAAAAATATTTTTAATACAGAAAAACTGGATTCTGATAACTCATTAAATGTCATAATGTTAATCCGGCTGTTACGAAGAGTCGCATTTGCTACGTTAAGGTGCTATCCTTTTAAATGAATCGTTAGATGCGGTCCACCCCAAGCAAGCGAGTAGGTTATTACATCTCGTTTCGAATCGTTAACTTTTACGAGGGTCGTGAATTTTAATTGGACCCAACGGTAATTGAAAGTCGCGAGTATCGGCGTGATTTTGCGAAATAAAAAAAAATTAACCCACACGGAATATAGGTGTAAATTTAAAAGCAGTTCCCATATGCGTTCTGTCGGAAGTAACGAAAATCAAAATCGTGGCCTGTCAGACGTATCGTCAAAGAAAGAAATCAAATTATAAATATACCAAGAGAAACTTCGGTTCGGGTAAAAATAAAATCGTTCGTCGGGCCGCGTATGAAATTGTTAAGACTGCAGCGGGTTGGCCAGGATGATGCCAGGGTGAGCCACAAAGTCAGTCAGCCGGAAGTGCGTTGCTCGCAGTGCTACGTATACGTTCGCGAGGCCTAATTGAGAAATTTCGTAAATAGCGCCGGATGTATTATTAAAGGGAGCACAACCCCCCTTAACTGGGTAACCCATATTTCACGGGAGCACTTACCGCGACCATTCTTCCTTCACAAAGCCACTCGTTCCGCACAAAAATACTCGGTGAGGCCAGCCAGCCAGTCAGCCAGCCAACTTGGCCAACCACCCTCCAACCAGCCACCTAGTCAGTTCCGAGGCTTGCGAAGGATTGAGACTATACGGTGGAGGCAAGCTACTTTTAAATATATCGTAAAACTTCTTACGTAGAACCCACGGTCCAAAAGGAAATGATGGGAAGAAATCCAGGCGCCACGTCCGGCTTTTTCTTCATTGTTTCGTGCACTTTGAATTACCGCGCGTCTTAAAAAAAAGTGGTACGTGATCCTGTTTTTAAAATATCACGAGGCTTCCGGTGCCTATTCTTTTTTTCGTAAAGTAAATCAAAGTTACCAGGAGAATTTTAGGGGTTGCGCCCCCCAACCCCGGGCTCTTCGAAAAAGTATTTCAACGATCACCTTCGAACGGTCCTAAATGTCGTAATCTTTTGAGATAAAATGAACCGTGTGTTTAGCGAAAAAGAATCTTTTCACGAGATTTCACGTCAGCTCACGTAAACTCACGTAAAATCGAGACCATCGAGCTACAATATATCTACGATCCTCGAAGACTGTCGTTCGTCTCGTAAATCTCTATGCAGTAAATTATTCCAAATAGTGCAAGGGCAATGCGCAACTTCCGCCCGATTCTCATGAAACCGATATAACGTATCAACGAATTGCCATTTATCAGGAATACCGCACATATCGTTTGGACTTTCGTGTAATCAACCGTACACTCTGCTTACCGAAGTAACAGCACTTGCGCCTTAACTATATATATTTTTTTACCGGTGTCAAATAAATATTAAATCGAATGACCAAAAAAAAATCAATAAAAAATATTTCTTAAAATTCAAAAAGCAAACCATTAAAAAACACAGACAAATCAATAAGAATCCTATTTGACCGTACTAAAGCGTCTGTCGCGAAGTGAGGCAAGCTTTAAGAAAAAAAAATCACCTAATTCTCTACTACATAAAGTAACTTCGATAAACACTCTCAGATCCATTGTGTCCACTGAAGTTACAAAGTAGGTACTTTGGAAACTAAGCGTATCGTCAAAGCGGGTGGATTGTGGTTTCCACAGTGAAACCGCAGTGCAAGTACTAGACGCGGAAACTACAGTAGTACAAGTATATAGTATAGTAGAAGTATACGAGCACAAGGTATAAGATGCATATTATATAAAGACGTGTATACATATATATAGAGTATAGGGTCGAGAAGAGATGTTGAAAATGGGAGAAAAAAATTCGTGGGTTTGGTATAAAGGATCCTCCAGGAGGCTGCAGTATGAATGTTGGTTCGTTTCTCATTTAGCGGTTCGCGTCTGACGCGGTTAGCATGTATCCACTAACGAACCCATTGTGGCAGGTTGGCCAACATTTGCTCGACTAATCCCGCGTGTTATTCGCAACTTTAACGATTCGACATAATGGGACAATGTAAAAGTCCCAAGTATCGTAGTCGATGGCCCAAGGGGCCTCTATACATACATATAATAGTCGGCTTACCTTGATACTTGACTATGCGTTACCTATTTACCATCATTAAAGCCATTACCAGCAACAAGCCTGTCTTTGATCCAACGACAAGACCAAAGTATCGTTTACAAAAGTACATCGTCGCTACTTGCATCTCTATGAGATTCCGAATGCGCCTAAGATCACATTCGTAAAGGATAGTCGAGTCCAATTTGCTGTTGGTCGCAGCGTAGCACTTGGCGATACCGAAAGTGAATTTGCGTCTGACGCTGATAAGACTTTCTTGCAGGTAGCTTTGACGATGATCGCCCACTCCTCTCCAAGCTAGCTTAGAGCTAAAGTTTTGCTTCCTATCAATGCGCCTTAATTGCCTGAATGATTGAGTTTCGACTTTGCCAATTGAGAGCGCGATGCCTGATTCACTTAGCAGCGAACGGTGCAAGATGCACTTCTTGACCAAATGCACCGTTGGATATTAATAATTTGATATACGTTACATTTAGACTGACTCGACTTTCAAAAGTATTATTATTGTTATGTGCGGTGCGCATAGGTAATCTGCTGGTTTTCTAGTATTTAAAGCTTCCTGCCTGTGTTATCCTACTGCTGAATCTTTTTCTGTATTGGAAGCACTTTATGCCGTCGGAGTTTCTCCTGCAGCCAATTTCCGTGTATTTTTATTGCGTCGCTTTCGGAGCAGTGCAAAGTCTGTTACTACAAATAATTTAGCCGGTAGCACCGCCAGTCGTACTATATGGTACGTGGAAGTTGGAGTAATCTTATTTGACAGTGCTGCCATCTGGAATAAGTTCAATGTTCCTATAGTTCGAGCTAGAGTTTCACTCCACTCTGGCGAGTCCATTTATATCGATTATACCGGCCGAATGTATAATTGTTCAAACTTCATCGAATTGCGGTTTGTCCTCTGCGACTCGTGAATTTACGTTATTTTTGATACTGCATTATTTCGATACGAATGCGTCACAAATCGAGCAGGTAGACATTCGCCATACGAGGTTAACTTGGTATAAACTATTCATAACGTCAGACGCCTCGCTGTCACTGGCTGTCGAGCGAATGGCTATTTTCACTAAGGCGCGACGTAATCACGTAAAGTCTGTGTTCTAACCAATTACACCGTGAAACTTATCTCGTGGACATTGACACGATCTGCAATTCTTTCTTGAGCCGCATCGTAGAACATTTTGTACCAAGTTATTAAATAAGTTCCAGCGCTGCTGAATGTTTTATATGAAAAGTTTGACCGCTTCCGGCTGGGCACACGAGTCTCGTCCCACGACGTTCAAAGATATTGAAATGCAAGGCACTTGGTATGCAAAAATCGGCCCCCTTCGAATATCGCTCCAACCTGACGAGTAACGGATGTCAGAAAAAATGGATAACCTATTGGATGGGTCCGAGCGCGGGATATTTAAATCCTTTGAATAAATCTATTTTATTATATTCGTATAAAATACGTGCTACATTACTCAAGATAAATGAGAAATGTACTACACGTAATAACGTGGTAAGTGCAGATGCATTTGTATAACATATGGAAAAGGACAGAGCCGTCATGATGATATCCGAGGTTGCTCTTATCAATCAGCGATACCGTCGCGTATATTAGAAAATGGAGTAGGTGAAATAGCATGGAATCAGTTGTGAAGGAATATCCTAAGCATAAACCTTTAACCGAGCACTCCATCTATTTCATCCAAAAGCACAACGATGTCTTCACCGACGTGGAAAAGCTTCTCGCCGCCCTCGCACATCAAAAAGGGTTTGTCGACGCAATTTTTTTAAAACACCAAGGCACCGCTACGCTGCCTCATGAAATCTATATATATATATATATATATATATATATATATAGTATACATGTGTGCAACTTGATCCGTTAAGAATACCGAGGCGTAAAAACGTCGAACCAACCCCGATCGCTCTCGTTTAGCTTGAGTGAGAATTCGTGCCAACGGATTGGATCAGATGAATGCGTCTTGGTGGTTAGGCATCAGGAGAACTTCGACCTTGGCTCTATCAAGAGAAACCTCTAGAGGGTTCGCGAAGTGCCGTCTACATGTACGTATAGGCACATACGAGCAAGCAGTCTCCCGAGAGTGAAAGCATAACAGACTAAAAATGCACGTGTATTTTGAACCAAGCCGTAGTACCGACTAGCAAGAAGTCATCGACCAGGGTAAATCCGAGACAGGCCCGCGTCACTGTGCGACGGCCATGCGACGAGAATATGTGTCGAGTTGCAAGCAAGTCCCACGTATCCAGATCCCTCGGCTGTGAGAATAAGAAGAGAAGGAGGAAGAGGAAGATGACGAGGAGGAAGAACGGGGTTAGGAAGGGCAGCAGACTCGCAAATGGATGGCACTAGGGCAACGTGCCTAGTCCGTCCATTCGATGGGATAGTTGCACACAGGGGGTGGTTGCGTGGTGGAAGGTGCTTGTACTCGACGAGAAATAGTCGTGCGTCGGCGTTGGCCAGAAGAGGCAGCGTTTCGGCGCGGTGCGTCGCGATGCTCGAGCGTCAGAGAGCAAAGGAGCGCGCGAGTGAGAAAACATGAGTGGGAGTAGGATAGTCTGAGGGAGCGAAGAGAGAGAGAACGCAGGGTCGTATCACGAGCTTCTTGGTGCCTGGGGGATGATGGAATCGGCGCAGGCGTCGGTTCACGGCTCGAATCTCGCCGCCAAAGGAACGCGCCACTTCGCCCCCGGCACGGCAGCCACGCGATCGCCCTCTGAAACCGACTAACCTCCAATTCGCATATCCTTCCGGAGCACCAACGTGTTCACGGTGCCGCGTCCACGCGTGGAAACATGCCGCTCCGATAATACGGAGGACGCCGATCAGGAACAATGATTCAATCGGATTTCGTACCGATCGAGAGTCCCGGTCACCCGGGAGACGCGAGAAATATCATTCGTTAGGTAAATACGGTTATACGTTATCCTTATCGATTTCATTTATTCCGTTCAGTTGTAATCGTATATGTATTTCATTTTTAGAATTGTCCTTGATTTCCTTTATTCTTTTTTTATTTATTAATACCTGGTTTTTTTTTATAATCCTCTTACGACGATGCCAAAGGCGCGGGAACGGGAAGTCGTGAACTTAAACTGTAGGGTAATCGAGTGATTCGAGTGTGTTATTATCTAGCTGGTGTTCATGTTGAAATGTAAATGCGACAGGGCGAGTCCTGACGCGAGGAGTGTACGGGCGAAAGACTTGTTAAATTCTACGTGCTCAAGACAGAGATGGGTTGCGTGGAATTCTCGGGAGGAATCAAATGGCGATGATCTGGAAAACCAATACTAGGAGCTATTCCGGCTGTTATTCGTGCGTAAAGTAGTGTTCAGCGATGGCGCACTGCTTCGAGAATTGCTGGGACAAAGTGCTGTGCCAAGTAACAAAGTGTTACATTAATCGTCTTCCTTATTGGCGTTTGTCAAGTCCTACACCACCTGAGGGGGATGAAGATACTGTCACGTATATCCGCGGAATGCTCGCTTAATCGTGCCGAATAACGCGAGGATTGAACAACTGTGCGTTGTAGCGGGATTCGCTTTTTCCTCGTTCGGGGTATCGAAACGAGGGAATAATGAAAATGATAAAAAGTCTCGAGCAGCGTGTCAATGAAAGAAACAAGCGTCAAGCTGAATTTAAATGGCACACGATGAAAGTGACGAAGGGAAGATACCATTGATGTAAACGAAACTATAAGATTATTAGAAAAAAAAAAAAAAATTACGTAATTTTAAATATCTTCGTAGGCAATTATTTTTCGCACTTTCTTCGAAGAGTCCAGACGAGTTTGAGTGCTCGCGAACAAAAATAAACCGTCGAGATTTATCGAATTGGAGGTACGTCTGTTCGGTACGTGTAATTTACAAGCTGCAACGAATGCAAGACTCAGCATTGAGGCTGCACGATACTTAAAGCGGAATACGTATTTTTAATCGAGCTTATCTTAAGTCTCGAAGACGCAGACCACGAGGCTTGGAGAACACGCGAGTCCCAACAGTCCCGCGCAGAGAACTATAGGGCGAGCACGTTCTCGGTGTACGCTTCTCACGGGTGTCGATAAACTTTAGTGAAACCAATCGACTTAGTTTCTGCGGCGAGGGAAGCGCGTGTCATTAAACCACGAACGAACGAGAAAGGACATCGGGAAAATCGTATTCGTCCCTAAGCACCATCGAACGAACAGTATTAAATCGCAAGACTGTGATAAGCATCGAAACGTGCCAACAGTAACAACGCATTTAAGTGATCACGAAAGACAGAAGATACAATTTGAGTCTTCGAGAAACGAAATAGAAAGGACAATTCGAAAAGTGGAGTTGGTGGAAAATTGTTCCTAATCCGTATAATAATCGTATCGCCTGAAGTGACGGGATGTGAGGAGTCTTCCTGGTTAGTACTCCTGAAGTAATCAGTTTATCGAATGATCCTTGGGATAATCTGAGGAATAATACTCGGCAGTGGTGGGTCGGGAAAAAAAGTGGCAATAATGGGGAGCAGATAGTCTCTCGAGTAATTTCTCGAGAGTCGAGCGTCGCTTCGCAAATGGGCGAGCCGAAGTCTGCCGCCCCTCCGCAGCCGAACGGCGGAGTGAAGCAGAAGCCGACCAGTCTGAACTTAGCGCCAGGAGCTTATCATCGAAGTGTGAATGGTCGTCTCAGTTTGAATGATCGTCATCTACAGCACGTCACCGCCGGCAGCGGTGGCGTCGGCGTCGCCAGCAGCGGCATCAACGGCAGCGGCACCGGCGGACGTACAACTCGTGGGAAATCCACGTCACCAAATCCTGCATCCGGGAACGAATCTCTCAGTGGGCAGCAGCAACAGCTACCAGCACTACCAACAGTACCAACATTATCCGGCCTATCAGCGTGGAGTCTGCCTACAGAACTTGAAACTCTCCTGGAACCCCAGCCCCCGCCCCCTCCGGCCCCCTCATCACATTCCCAGAACCCGCATCGCTCCACTGTCAACGATCAGCAACAGCAGCAACGCAACAACCTGCAATCATCCCCGATCAACCAGCTGCCCACACGTAGTCCGAGCCACAATGGGAACGGGTTCCCACTGTATACACCACCAGCCCCAATACCAGCATCCGGGGCAAATAAAGTTCGCTCTGCTCCCAACGGACTACCCCAGTCAGCACCGCGGCGTCCTCATAGTATTGCCGCTCCCCCATACCACGGCATCAACATCGGTGTCTCTGGCGGCGGCAATAGCGGTTTACACCCCCTTAACCAATTCACCGCGAGGCAACAGCAACCACCACCACCACCACCAGCATCATCATCATCATCATCATCATCATCGTCAGCTGGGGCAGCCACGTGGTCCATCGGTCCCGTCGGTTCGGTCCCCGGGATACCCCGTCGTGCCCATTCAGCAGCCAGCACTCCCGTATCAGCATCAGTATCAAACCAACAGGAACCACCCATGCAATCAGCAAGCGTGGCTCCCACAAGTCGCAACGTACTACCACCCCAATCCTTATGGAACGGTCAGCTACAGCAACCCTTACCTCGACGACCACACAGTATTGCCGCGACCCCCGTTACCGGCCCTTCTACACCCAACGTATCTTCGGTCACCATCACCCCGAGCGCTCGTACCCCCGGTGAACCCATACAGTGGGGCTCTTCCGGTTTGGTACTGCACCAACCCGTACCTAGGCGTCCCTATCCCACTACCCTACCACATCCTCAACCACCCACGCCAACGTCACAAGGTCCAGGGCTGAGTGCCCTCACCAATCCTGGCAATTCAAATACCTGGACACCTGGTGGCGCACTACGTGCCAGGCCACATAGCATAGCATCCACTCCTCAGGGTGGTGTACCATTACCGCCAGCGTCTCCCTCTGATTCTGGTTATCGCTCGCTACCCTCCGCCTCCAGCGACTATCAACTTCTCAAATCACCATCGCAAGCACAACAGCAACAACAGAACCAAAATCAAAGCGCCGTAAGACGACTCTCGCTGCCATCTACTCAGACGCTACTTCGTAATTCCACTCCAAGACCAAGTCCTACCTTTCATGGGTTACCCTTTAGACCGTTCACTTGCGGCGTCTCACCCAATGGAAATCCCATCTTCTTGGGATGTACTCATTTGCACACCGGAGCTGCGAGAGTTTCTACCCCAGTTACAAGTCCCGCGAACGCCCTCACCACTTCTCAGGCGATACAGCAGCTGCTTGCTCAACCGCGAAACGGCTTCAAGATCGTCGACGACAAGGTCTCGCTCTTCATTGAGATACTCGACACTCAGGAGAGATTTGCCAAGGTCAGTGGCAACTACCAACTGCTGCATGATTAGCTTTAAATCCTCGACACGTATTACCCACCCTTAGCTCATCTCTTTTTTACATCCTTTTTTCTTCTGTTATACGTCTTTTTCGTGTTTCTACTTTTTCTTCCTCTTCTTCCACTTCTTTGCTCGAGTCGAATCAGCTCGATCTACCGCCTATACGAAACTTTAGACCGTAAAGAATCCTCATTTGATTTCTTTATTTTTACAACCACGCACTTTATTACCCAAGACATTCGCGCTTTAAGAAGCTATGAGAAAGTTATTGGGACAAAGTGGCTTCCTCCTAGGCTCTTTATCCTGCTTGAAAATAAATTCGATGGAGAAAAAAAAACTGATTCTCACTCCGAAATTTATATCACTTTTGTATAATGCCATAGTAACGAAGCCCACCGATAAATATACTCGCTGAATGACGATACATAAATTTACCTTGATTTATGGTAAAATCAATCAAGACGAAAATACCTGTATCCTTTGTATCTCGCATCTTAAGATCGATCGAACCCTTAGGAGATAGTTAAGAACGCTACTTCCCATTTTATGATAACTTTGTATCTCCACGCTCCCATCTTTGCGACATTATTTATATGCAAACGCGCTTCCCGCCAAGAAACTATTGGCACCTCGAGATTCGATTTAGCGCTTCTTTGGACACGTCGAGCGATTCCGTAAGTGGTAGAGTAAGAGGAAGATCACACACGAGAAAGACTTGACAAGAGAAAGCGCAGTATTACCATTTTTCTGCACTCTAATAACATTCGCCAAAGTTCAATGCAAACAATCCTTGTTAAATCCCCTTGCTGTTTTTTCAGGCCAAAAAAAAGGAGTATTTCCCTTTAAGCAACGAGAGAAATGCTTTTTCACCTCGATTACAGTGATGCATCGTTGCTTTCTTTTCTCATCTTCGCATCTCTCATCCAGTCACCCTTCTCCTTTTTCTCAGTAAAATCCTCACGCGAGAAGCGCGATAATGAAATTGTTTAGCTTGCAAGCTCGTCGAGCATCGGGACCCGAGTCTTCGTTACAACTCTGAGCAACCTGTCAGCATCGTAACAGTAGAACTTTGCGTATGCAACAACAACGAGTACGAGAAGCTTTCGAGAGCCAAGAAACTAAATTTTCAAGTAAATCCTTGTCAAGTCCCTTTTTCACGTACAGCTTATCCATCGCATTAAAGTATGTAATTCGCTTCGTGCAATTTCTCATATATCCATATAGCGTTAACAAAAGGTATTACAAAGTGATATTGAAATTGTTTCGTTCTGTCTCGCATGCATCGAATGGCATATTAGTTTCCAGATGAGTTCACTTACGTAATTGAAGTCTTAATATCGCACATCAAAGCCAAACAAGGTATACTGACCTCTTCCGCACAAGAACACAAATTACAAAGCTTCTGGCAAATGTTTAAGCCATGTCCGCGTCCAAGGGCACCGCGTAGAGCTGCTTTTACATGGGCACTCATCTCGATCTACCTATTACTAGAGGCTGCTGTGCACAGCGGCTGGTCTCAACTGCCGCGCGGCAAATACAATTTGATTAAAGCGCATCATCCGGGAAACATCGCCTAGCGAGAAACACACCCCGTCACTTTATTCCCTCTGGCACGCGAGTGAGAATTAGCGAAAGTGCAGCAGCGTCATTTGCTATTCTCGAGAATGACGGAATCGCGTTACACCACGTAGCTTCATGAGAATTTGCATTTGTCGAAAATTGCACTGTTGCGAATCTCCTCGTTCATGACAATTCCTTAATACGTCGTATTCTTCTTGTTCCCGTACTACATTCAATAGCAATATCCCACACTGGTATCAATAAAACTTCCAAGAGAAAATATAACTGTCAAACCAGTATAGTACACAGCTATACACGTTACGTAAGTGATGGGGAACTCTGGGAAATTTTCTACCAGCGCCATCTACGATGATCGAATGCAGTGTAACATAAGCTGTGCATCGTGTAGATATACTGTGGCCCGATGCAACCCTTCGAGGCGCCGTGTTTGGTGCTTTATTAGTAGCCTTGTCTTCCTTGATTACAAAAAACTGTCTTTTTACTACGCTTTAATGCAGCAGGGATAATTGTAGAGCCGCCATTTTTTGGTATAATATTCTCGCGATGGGGGATGAGACTTCGAAGAGAAAAAAAAAAGGTAATAACAAACATTCTAAAGAAATAATGTAAATTGAATCCGATATGATTCTCGAAGGTCTTAACAGGTTCGAGGGTCCTTTAACTTTTTAACATATCTTTTTCTACGCTAGGAAAATTAATCTTTCCATCTCGTCCACGTGTTACGGTGACGTTACGAATTTCCCGCGCACCGGAAAACGAATACCTGGTGCCGCTGCAGTGGCTCTTAAAATGTGCTTACTCGGATTGATAAATGGATTTTGAATTACCCAAGACCGTCTGCAGCGAGTGGCTCTCGCCTGGAAACTGACTCGGATCCGAATAAAAATTAATGAGAAACATAATGCCTTCGATGGAATCCCGGTTAAATCAATAACTTGGCGCCAGATGGCGAGCGAGGCTCAGAGGGATAAAATAAATTAACAAATCGCAACCAGCTGATACTCGGACCTTTGGCGAGGAATAATTTACTATAAATACATGAGATGTATTCCATAACTAATGGAAAGGTATCTGAGACGGGATACGTTTTACCATCTTATACCATAGCAGACTCGAACACATTTATCCCATTTGAAACGTGAAAAAAATGCGAATGAAAAATACACGGAAAATTTGCACAATTTTTTTTTTTTTTTACCCTCACTATTTCCAGTTCTTACGTAACACGATATAAAAATTCTACTGTTACGTGTCTTAATGTTTTACGTGCTTCACCCGTTTCCCGTAATTGCGTCACGGTGTTATCGGACGGTTTATGAAAAATTACGTCACCTTACCGATTATCAATGTAGCGAACGACGACTCCGTGATCATCGTACGTTATTTCGTAGTAGCGAACTAGACACGTCAGTTCGACAAACGACGAGGTTATAACAGTTGCTCGAACTCAGGCGCAAAGGAACTTCCTCGCGAAAGCCTAGTTACGTTGTACAATAGATTTCATCCCGGAGGAACACAGCGCCAAAGACAACTTCTTAAAGCAGCACCAGCGACGTTCAAAACTTCAGACACATTTTACCCAGCCGTCCCATTAGCGTAAACTTTCTAGTGCACCCGCGGTGTACAGGCATTTATCATTGCCGTAACGTTGCTGCTAACACAGTATAGAATTTTGTCTCTTACCTAAATCCAAGGAAATCGAATGATCCACTGTGTCACGATTAAAGGAAATTCATCGTGTTTTTCCTTTTTCTCCTTTTCTTACTATACAGCAATTTTTAAGATTTATTTATCTCTAAGTACTCCGCTCCCGTATTCCTTTTACCATCCTCTTCATTACGAAAAACGAAAGTGAGTCGAATCTTGGGAAACGCGAGGAACATAACCGCGTGGCTAATCAGTGATCAGTAATTTGATTTGGTAGCCTAATCAAGATTCACGTCCGAATACGAGACGAGCTTGGCTGTATAAGCTCGTGAAAATTTTTCAGGACATTATCAGGTACTTTAATAAATTTTATATCCCCGTAAAACGATTACATAGGAACCTTGGCTACCATGTTGGAACGTCTGTTATACGCGAGTCGTTCTAAATGAAAACACGATCATAAAGTTCCTATCAAGAAAATGTTACTGTAATAAGATTACACGACAGTTTTCAATAATTCATTAAGACTGATATACGCTATTTAATTTTAATAATAAGAGACATTAAAATAGGCATAAACGACTGCTGAAGAAAGAATATACTTTATCCGTATACGTAAAATTCGCGTTATCGGCAACGCGAATACACGATACACTCTCGTAGCCGGTATTCGGAATTATAATAGTTTGAACATTAATTCGTCCATTGTTTGCTCGTCACGTTAATATCTTCGATTGGTGCTTTTTACCCAAGCATATCCTCCTCGCCGAAACGCGAATTACTCGAATGTTTTCGTACTTTGTACCTATTTCGCACATGAACGCGCGATCCACTAGATCGATTGATGCAGCGCGATTTGAAAATAAATTCCGCACCCGTTTATCCCGTCTGAAAATAAAAGTCAACGATCTCTGAGTACGCGCCGTAGAATTCAGTCGACTGTATGAATTCGCATGGAAACAACAGAAAAGATTTTTTTACCTCGTCTAAGTTAATTATTCGGTATTTGTTAATCGATAGATTTTTCTTCCAATATTCATTGTATTATCGATCCATACCCATCGACCTATACGTACCGTCAATATACGAATTATAATAGAAATTACGTACTATTAATGGCAAGTTACAACGATCATCCACGTTCATACGTAACGTTGGTATTTCTTTTTGCGTTTGTCTTCGATATCATCATAGAAATTATACGTTTCTCTTATAACCTAATTATTTAGTCACTCGCGTATTATTCGTCATTGCGCCAAATGACCGTATCAGTACGCATTACTCGCCTATTCGAATTGTCCTAAATTCATCGTGGACTTTCCATTCGGGAAAGAATAATAGCGAAACTGAGTCGCGTAGCACAGACACGACATTGGCCATGCGCGTACACGTGTCCAAGCAAACGTTTCCGTGGTACAGACGAACATAACCAAAAGGCTATTACTGCTGGGCAAAGGGCTCGTTTAATATGAATTGCATATGAATAACGAACTAACTAGGCGCGCGAGTGCCGCAAGTTATTATTATTTATCAGGGTGATTAATTTCAGCCGCTGTTGTGGTTAGCCACATCTGCGTCGTGCGTGTCTGCTGCAGCATACTGGGAAATTGGTCTGCTCACTTCAGAGTGCACCTGAGCGACCACGTGCGAAGTGACAAAATCGCTTTTTCAATTGATCAACCTGACCGACCGGAAGCAACAATCGTGCATACGAATTTTGCCCTTACAATTTCGATATACGTGAACCAAGATCAAGGATCGTTTTGACATATGTAATTTTTATAAAATTTTTATTCAATTTTATTTAATCGATTCATTTTTACCTACCGTTATTAGACGTAGATAATTAAATTATTAGTATCGACTGTCGTGTAAGTCCAAAGGGGATGAATTAGAGGACTAGGGTATCATTGCCGAACGTACATGTAACACTGTGGAGTATAGACGACAACCCCTCGAGAACGTCTAGCATGTCGGATCCATCGTGAACATTTCCACCCCCTTGATACCGAACCCTTGTTTCCGTAAAGGTCCTGGGTGCTCGATTTCATCCCAGACGCATCAATCATTCGCTCTGAATTTCTTTTTGAATTTCAATTAAAACATAACGGACGCAGGTGGCAAGCAAAGGAGGGAGGGGGGGGGGGGAGGCAGTTCATTTCGATAGGATTGGATCTTCTTACGATGCTCCGTGCTTTTGCAAATCGCACAGCCTCATCGATAATCTTAATACATTTGTTTTCTCAAGCGATTTTTCTCGTTTCTCTTTAATAAATTTTGATTCAATTTTTTTTTGTTCTAATTATAAAAATACGTCCCGTTGTTTAACTACGTACATAGTACGTATGTATTTTTTAAAAATAATTAGTACGATTATTTAAATAGGCAGTAGTGTGGATATTAAGGATTCCCAGGTAAAATCTGCCAGGGAAAAGTTCCCATGGGAAATTACGAGGAACAATGTGCGTTACAAGGGAACGTATATATTTTAAATAATAAAACGCGTAAGCTCTGTCGCCACAATGACTAATCGCACGGTAAATTCAACAAACCCAACTAGTAACCAATCGTTTCGAGTAAAAGTCTTTAAAATCATAAGATTTACATGTTTTCTACAAAACTATTTGCTTCCCTTTCCTTTTTCTTTATATCCACTTTTTATCTCCTTCCTTTTTCTCCAGTCGAATCTGGATTCGCGCCAGATCAAATCCCATCGTTTCAACCCCCTCCCCTCCGTTCCATCCTACCCCGAATCGTTTGGAATACCAGAATATATCCTACCATTTGACAATATACGTAGTACGCGAGGATTTTCTACCCCCTGTCCTATCCGAACCTTGCCAGTTTTATTGTTATATCAAGTAACAGGTGGAGCAGCCTGTCGCAAAGAGTCCGAGAAAAATAAAGTGCTGAAATAGCGAATATTTGAATTGCAGAAAAAAATAAGTAAAGATAAAAATCTAGAGAAATTTGATCGGACGTAAAATTAATTTTGAATTTACCGCCTTCACTTTCCCGTGTCTTTTTCATTCCAATGATCGTAACTCCGCAAGTCCCGGTTAATAATGATATAAAGTAATGAGATACACCATTTACCTGCTGACATGGACAGATGTACGTGCATCCAACTGAGTACCGTAAGACCGCCATAACCGTACCTCGGCAAACAGGGTAGCAATGCAAGAGTAGAGTCAGAGGGAACTATTTTCTCATAGCGCACCGAACGAATGTGCCCACTCTAACGTGTCGGTACAATGAGACTACTTCAAGAAGTCATTTTTCATGAGCTTAGTGGCTTTTAGCTCGAGTCTCGGAATGAAAATTGCCACGTTATTATACTTCTCAGTAGCGGCTATATCGATCCTCCCTGGACCGAATGACACGGAAGATCAGATTCTAAGAAACTTTTCCTCTACGAGCAGTCCATTACACTCGTACGCGAATTACATTAATATCGTACGCAATAAAAAATGACCCTCGCCACCATACAAGGAAACGTAACAAAAACGTACTGGAAAAGTCAGTCAATTTTTTTTTTATTATAAAAAATAATCTGTCTACCCCTGTACGACCTCATCTTATCCTGGCCTCCTTACATATTCCATAAACTATTCAAAACCACAGACTAAGCTCATTCTTGGACGTATCCCAATCAAGTCGACTACCGAATGGATCCGCAGCTTCTACAGCCAACTAACTAGAGTAGCTACCGCTGCCAGTTACGTGGCTGGCAGAGGTCGGGGTGTAAAAGGGTAACGCTGGCGCCGAACTCTAAGTACTTCTGATAGGATTTACCCCAAGAGAACGCATCTGTAACATCCAGGACAGGTTAGAAAGCAGTGAGAGTTTCCGATTCTCAAATCGCAGGATCGCTGCTTAGGTTCCTGAATATCTAATAGAAATTTCTCGAAATATCTTCAAAGACTTTTCACGCGACGCAAGAAATACGTTCATCCCGATAACAAATCAGACATCTTCACCAACAAAAAAGTCAATAGCATCCTTGCTAATTCGTAACCTCGCGACGTTCCTGAATACGAATTCTTTGATTGTGATTTCGACGCGCAACCAAACACTGTAGCAACCAGTCACCCATTCAGCCAGTCACCAGTCAGCCAACCAGCAGGTAGCCTTCCACTCTCGCGGCGCTTACCAAACTTTCTAAGCTTACCCAATGCTATTCTCTCGGCAATGAGCTTACGGGGCTTACAAATTACGAGTTCGCACGTCACCGAAGGGACGAGCAGAGCTCGTGCGTTTCCGGCTGGGTCTGGCAGGGGCGCGAGTAGGTGGGAGTCGGGGAGGGCTGCTCGTACGAATTCACGAATTAATTCATCCCAGAGATAATGGTACGTGGTGATGTTCCTTTTACTCGCACTGCAATTCTGGTTGCCAGGACCATTCTCCATTGGTTTTTTTCATCCCACTTCCCTTCGTTCTCTACACTTCCGCCTTCTTTTCTTTATATCTTCGCCACCACTCTCGCCCCCCCCCCCCTCCTCCTCCCTCTTGCCATCACCTATCCGCTATCTTCTATCTGATATTTATGATAGCTACGCTCTGCTAGCCCCTCGCCTTTATTCTGCAAATTCGCGAATAAATTCTTGCCCCTAGTCTCTAATGGCTTCTTCTTAAAGCACAGAGTGATTACGAAGTCTTATACATTTTTGAAAATTAAATATCCTCGTAGCACTAGAAATCCACGAAAATTATGTACTGAGATACATTGACCCGTCGGTATACGCGTGTGTATATGTATAGGAAGAATTTTTTAATTATCTTACGTAACGACGCGTCTGACTCCATAAAGTGTATGGATGCCTACAGGATTTGGTATTGTGCTTGAAATTTTCTCGAATTAAGTAAACGCTCGATCGCTACTAAATAATACAGCAAAGATGGTATCTTAACGACCTTACATTGTCGTGGAGTAAACGTTTAAGTCGAGGACTGTTAAGCTGGTAAGGACACTATTCGCGTCCTTTGTGCTCTCGTGCAAATTTATAATCACGCCTTTCTGTACGCTGATTAAGATCCTCGTGAACCGCGTCTCGTTTGGTTGCCGCGAGAGAAAGCGAGGTAGAGAGATAAAAGAGAAAGAAGGCCGTCGTATCATTCTGTTCCGAGTGACTTGAATTTTACTTAATTACTCAAATTTCGCTCTCTTGCCAAATCATCCGCGATATTTCCATTGCGTAATATCACATTCATTATACCATTGAGAATCAGGACTGTCGCGAGACTGATCGAAATTATTTTAGCACGTTAACCAGATTCTCGGGTTCTCGTCTTATACGTTGTCAGTCTCGGGCTGACAATGTCGATAGCGCCCAAGGGTTTGAAATTTCAAACATGCCTTCAACTATTTCTACTGTAATTGACGCGAAGGCAGGGTAGCGCGGGGTACGTAAAATGTGAAGTAAACGTCCATGAAAATCGGAAAGTTTTAATTATACTGCGAATATACATATATATATAGCGTGTAGTTATAAGGACCGCGGGAAAGAAAAGCTCGCTTCCGACGTCTCATCGAGCCGTCGCGACGCTGCGAATTAATATCTCGAGAGTATGAATATTCCTACGGTCAACTGACTATACCTTTAAATTGGATAAATTACTGAGCCATTGACATTCCGTACGTCGTTTCGTCCCTTACGGTGATTCTGCCAGAGAGAAAGAAAGACAAGAGAGAATAAAGAAAACGTGCTCGATAATAAAAATCGCGTCTGACGTCATTTTCACAAATTTTACATTAATTCGACTTCGTCAATTATTATCAAGTTCAACGTCCCTATTAAACCTCCATTATTGCTACGATCGATAATCCAGAAATGGTGCGAAAGAACGATATAATATTTTTACATAGAAAAATATTCGAATCGAAGCATACGGATTTTTTTTTTTTTTTGAACCTATTCAGAAATAAGTCAAATCAGTATCCGCTTGCAAAATCCAGCGCGACGTCTGAAAAGCCCTCGTCATTAATTGGATCGTCCTTGGTGCGGGTCACAGGAGGGACGGGGAGAGGGTGGGGACCGACTTGATAACAATTAAATCGATGCATCGGGAATGCACCGCAATCAGTGAGAGTGGAACTTGAATCGCACACGACGACTTCACAATGACATATCTATTTACCTGATACCGGGAGAGCGACGTGTACTCGGTAATTGATCAACCGCGAGCGTGCAGGGTTTGTGATAACGATAATGAAGACATTGGAGTGGTGTTCGTTACGGTTAACATTGGGAAAGCCAAAATATGCAATAACTGTGACAAATTAATTTGAATATTTTTTTTTTAATAAATATTTCAATTCGATTCTTTACGGTGCTTTTCTTTGGTTACGTGTCGTATACTTGTTATGATTATCGATACTATATATCAGCATATCATCTAGTACCGTTGAAACGTCGTATCATATCCGTATATGATAACGCGCTATACATATATTTATTCCCAAACTGTTACGAACTTTTGCTGGTATGTGTAGACTTGGCGAACGTCATTGTCAATTTTGTATTTTCCTTTGATTCCGTTGGAAGCCAAAAAGACTAATGAGATTGTGAACGATGCACAGATATTACTTCGTTTCCCATTGTCAGCAAAATCAATGTGAATGATTGAGATGTAAGCTTGTAAAATCAGATTTAAACGCGATTCACATGGAAAAGTCTTAAAGAGTTAAACGAATGTCTTTTAGGAGTCTTGATCGATATTGATATCTATTAATATCTATTTAATTTAAATGTACGTGGTATATATATATATATATATAAGCGAGTATAAGTGGTTGCTGCGTTATAGAAGTTTTTAAATTTCCGCTCATCTCAGAAGAAATTTTTCCTATTGCCTTCTTATTTATTCGCACCCTTGAGCTACGGGGGTGAAAGGAATGGGAATATCCACCCTCTTTAAGCATACAGCCGAATGTAGCTACTACACGCTTCTACTCTCCGTTCCCTTTTATAAAGAACTTTTAACGTCTACATGCTTTCACACTACCCATCGACACAAACCCCCCCCCCCCCCCTCTTTTCGTAATCTCAAATCTTCGCTACACCTGCAAAGGCAGTTTGCAATTTAACAGTTTTTATTTCTTACAGTTTACCCAGGTACTTCATTTCCGTGATAAGAAACGGCGCTTTTACTCTCATCTAAATATATTTGCCACACGTTCCATTACGTACAGATCTTGTAAAATCATCGTCCCCCCCCCCCCTCCCTCCCTTCCAACAAGGGAAACCAGTACTTTAATTCAGCGCACCATTTCCTGCATTCACTGGAAATCAGCCAATTTCATCTGACCGAGGTGCAAGAAAATACAAATTTTCGAACGTCGCGCGTTATCCCTTGCGAAATTTCGTTCTACGACAGAAAGTCCACAAGGAATTACGTGTTGCCATTACGTTTTTACATTAAACTGAATCAATACCGTATCAGCACTCGCTGCAGGAAGCTGCATAACGTGAATAGGTATAGAAAGAGATTGCGTGAAAATAATTTATCAAGGAAAAGTCACGAGGTCAACCCTTGCCAGGATTCGAATCCTGATGACGCGACGGCCAACACAGCGCGAGTAAAAGTCGACGCGCTATTTTCAGTGAGGTTGGCATCGATCGCCACTAAATTATTTCAAGTGTCTTAGCTATGTGAAACCACCTGAGAAAACTGACCTACATCGCACACGACGGATAGATAGCTGTATTTTATGTCTACGAAGAATATAAAGTCACTCGATCTCTTCTGCGGGTAAACATTGTATACCAGTAGATATGCCTGATACCGGGATATACGTCCCTTAGAAAATCGTACAAGCAACCAAACGGTCGATTCGCCGTACTTCTTAGTACATGATATCCGGATACGTGTGCGAATACATACGTCCGCGTGTGTGTGTACGACAATTGTAGAAAAACCGAGTGCCCCGCGTGAAAAGTGGACGTAAAACTTTATACGATAATTGAAAAGACGTTTATCGATGACGCGAATGTTGGACGTATCTAGACTCGTAAAGTAACACAATGAACTACCCTTGTATGGATTTTTGATTTTTCAATTGATATCGTACAGATTTATGGTGACTGTATAAAGTGTCCTGAATACTTCGTAGCTGTGACTTTAACGTGCTCTTAATATTCTACGTATATACGTAGGCAACGTCGAGAGCTGCCCATTTTGTATAAGGTCCGAATTGAATTACTTATATTAAAATACAAACCGTCGCACGTGCATTAATGCTCTACGACGCGTAATCCCATTGAGCAATTTACATTTCGAAATACCATGCCGTTGAAATGCACCATCGTTAAATTTCAATTGTTTTCTATAATTAAAATCCTTCCCGCGCGATGGCGCAGATCCTGGTGGGAATTTTGCAAAAAAAAATTCTCGACTAACGATTTCATTTATCGGGACTAATAATATTTTTTATATTATTCTCTACCCAAGCTTACCATACAGTATACCGTGGTAGGTCCACTTTATTCCGTGCATCTATTATTAACGGGTAAACTGATGCACTTATAATCTAAATATACAAGTGGTTATCAGTCTATTCTTAGAAATTGATAACCAAAAAGTTTTGTTGGTAACGAAACAGGTAGGACTGGAAACCATTGGTACTACTTGTTCCGTTACTTCGCTATACCGTTATCGTATAAAGCAAAATGGTCAAATGTTTACGTAACAAGTATATTAACCTACCCAACTGGTGCATCCCAGTATAATAGTTACAACGATACATATAAAAGGTCGTTATCAGCATGAGCCATATGGCTGATCGGTACACGTACTCATTGATCCGAATAATTAGGAGTATATATAAACAGTTTTATTATAACTATATATATATGAGCCCTCCAGTGTCATACTCTTTTACATCCTGTACTATCACGATAAGCGCCTTACGAAAATTTCCCAATAACATTCTCGCCCTCGAAATAATATTTTTTATGGGTCCCCGTAAAAAATGGATATTTACACGCGTTACTCGCCGACAGAATGAAAAATCGAAGTTCAAAGTAAAAGGGAAAAAAAAAAAACATTTACCCGCGTACCACGGAATTTATTGATTTTAACCGCTTCTCCTCTTTTTCTATTAATTCTCGTCATTCGCGTTGCAGAAATATTCGCGCCTCGACAAGTGTACTCGATCGTATTTCTACGCTATTCAATACCAAGTAAATTCTGCAAGCGTTTCGCAAAGTGACGGTTTTAATATCTAGAGAAAGGAGTAGTGAAAATAGGAGAGAAAAGTCAGCGGGTCGAATCGAGAAGGTGAGTCCACGTTGTACCTACCGATAGGGGTAGGTGGATGAGAACGAGGAAAGCATGGAGCAAAGGAGGAGAGCGGAGATGGCAACAGTTAACTTTTACGCGAAATTGTAGTTCCATTTCATTCCATCCGATATTAAGAAACTTTTCATTGGTTCTCGTTTCTGCCAGGTCCCGAGGCAAAATGAAGGAAGGTACGTTAGGAATCGTTAGTACTCGTCCAGATGGATGAAGGCAAAACCTTGACTACTCGTTACCATGGTACTCGCTTGGGTATAGAGACCTATGAACTCGGTTCACTGTTTTCCATTAATTTGCTGAGGTCGCCCAATGGAGACCAATTCTCCTTTTTAGATGGAAATGCTTTCTCTTGTTTCTTATACTTTCTGGGTACCGAAACCTCAGTTCTGTTGGTAGTCAGTACTACGAGATCTTGGGTCAAAGCAATAAGACTAATGGAAGGTGGGATAGCATTGCGAGATAGACTCTCTCCAATCCATATGTATATTGCGTGGATGATGCGTGATACGTGAATCAGGATAAGTATGTGTTGCGAGAGTCAAAGGATCGTACGAGGGTATGGAATAATTCAGTAAATTTTTTCAAAATATAATAAAAATCTAATTTTTCATTTTACTACGGTGACGATGAAAATTATACTTTTTGAGGTAATACCAAATTCTATGTATCTCGACAGACTTACCCGAGGGCATTTTCCAATGGTCTCTGCCGTGTCTCGTTACATACGTCATTAAAGGAAGGAATAATTCAATCTGAATAAAATTAGATGGTCAAAGGAACGAGAATAAGTAGATTTCTTTTTCAAACGCGTCATACGACGATGATCCTAATGAATATTACATGCATCGATAAAGAAAAATCAACGTGTAACGTGTAAAAATCAACGTATGACAGTGGTGTAATAAATTTTCAAAATTTCCTGCCGTTAAAAAAAGAATGAAAAAATATATCGTTAATTTCCACCAAGTATTCTGAAAGCGTTGACTTTCAAAATGAAAAGAAAAGTCGTACACCTAATATTTAGCAAGCACTTTCTCCATTACAGAAGGGATGAGATTGGTGCTCAGCAATCGCACCAGAACCGCCTTACCTAACCCGAGTCAGAATGTATTTGTGTTGCGATAATCTGGAGTAGCACCCGCGTGTTATTTTAGTGGAAACGGAGTGTATACATTGAGATGGTAGATAGTCCTATTCGCTGTGGGGCACGAGGTAAGCTCACCATTCATGCAAGAATCCCGGTCTGCTTAACGGGCATGTCCCAGGACCAGCAATGGCGGTTAAAAGTGATGATGGCGCTGCTGGGATTTTCAGCGATTACCGGCGAATGCTCCGGAAATTTTTACCCATATCTAACAGCACCCGTTCGGAGTACGAAAAAGAGTATAAGTGTACAGGACGATAGTCGAGGATATAGATAATAAAAAGAAATACAAAAATTATTAGTTGCACTCAACTCGTATACTGCACTGGGAACGTCAGTCCCAGAATGCAACAGTGGGTGTATATATATATATATATATACAGTGTATCACTAAGAGGCTATGTCCTAAAACGTTTCTAGCACTGTCACTGGTCGATGCTGTCTGTACGAATCTACTAAGGTTTTTCGAATGTAACGCTAAAGAGTTCAATACTTGAAAAATGTTATCAAACATTGACAATCAGCTCGACGACGAGATAACCGAAGTATCTTGAAAGCGTAGCTGCAGCTACGGGCTGGGATAGAGAAGTTCGTCCGAGAAAAGTTGTCAGGTTTTCAAGGAGCGACTAGAGAAGCCAGTTCGTTCGTTTCCAGCGAACCGCGAACTAACCAGACTTTTCAATGATATTTCAAAAGCGGAGTCTATGGGTCCTAATAGATTCTTAGTAGCAAGAGGACACGTGCAAATTGATACCTTGTGTCCGTATTAAATGCCAGGCATCATATCGACCTGAAATTGGACCTCAGCCAAGGAGGTACTGCCGGTAAAAGAGGTCTGGCGTTTATCAAGGGTGCAAAGTCGCGAAATTTCATTTTACATTCCTTTGCTATCAATTTACCTCACGATCCATTTACACGCTGTCTGGATTCTGCACTCGCCAATAAAATCATACAAATGATACGAGATTCTCGTGATGCCTAGGTAAATTTCCACTTTGAGACATGATCACGTACACACGAACGAGTATTACTACCTATGATCCTTCAACACTGTACAGGGCGGAAGTCGCATAAAATGTTTAATTAAAATGCAGTAATAATCCGTAAACCGTACAAGTTCACGCGTATGGTAGTATGAAATACAGAATTGGGTCAAGCGGGAAATCGTTACTGACTACTCAGGTCTTAAGAGTGCACTGAAACAGAGTTCAAGTCAGATGAGATTCAAGAACGTAGTGCAATCTCATTTGCTTACTATTAGAGGTAGCAGGGGTTGTATTGTTCTTGATCGCAGCAATGCAACTCGGTTTTTTTAATTCAAAATAACAAACCGGTATACTCTGGGAGCTCAGGTGGAACTGCCTCGAATCGAGAACTCTGACGCAACCTATCAGAACCAGCGGTAGCATAACGGATACTACCGATTTTTGAGGGTGCGTGGAATCCAGAAGTGGAGCAGAAAACGTCGACTTTTAAGGGTCGCGTAAAATCGTCAAACGCAACTGAATACGCGAACGGGAATAAGATGGTACCGGAAATGCATGGCCGCTCAGGCTGTAGGTTACGGTAGAGGGTCGGAGTAAGCGAAAGGTAAATAGTGTGGAATACAGGGAGGAAGCGAACGAGAACATAAGAGAATGAATCAGAAGCTAGAAAATCGGAATCCCTTCAGTAATTAATAAATTGGAAATGCTCACCGGAGCTGGTTCAGCTAATCCTTGGAGGTGGAGAACTGCATCCATAGGACACTCGGGCAGGGCACAGCACCACTGCACTGCACTTTGGGAACACGCGGAAAACCCGTAGGATTCTTTTAATTTTACGAGAGCGAACACGAAAACTATACGACCGACAACTTTCCGTACCGTCTGGGCAACATAGCCAGAAAAACTATCAACAGATAGCGCGGGAGCGCGAACGAACTCGAGGCACCTCGCCGGTGTCCCGAGACAGACTGCTTTGACAATAACAAGTTTCAGGAACAAATCATTCTGATTGGTCGAAATCCCCTTAACCGGTAACTACTATCCCCTTCCCTGAGTCCCTTTGACTATGTCGAGAGCGTCTCTTAACAAATGAGTAACATAACAATTTGGGAGATTCTTCACGATCGCTTCCCTTGGGCATAGGGCGAAAGCAGGGCCCAATATTCATAACTCGGGTCAAGGGTTCCTCCCCTGTTCTTAACCATATCCAAATCTCCCCTGCCCGCTCTCCGAACTCACTCGAAGGGAACTCGAAGAAAACCAAAAAGCGTGAAAATGAACGAATGGATTTTTTTTTAATAAATTCTCAAATCGAGAATTTCCATACAGTTGGGAAAATCGTACGAATTTTTAACACTTTACGTTCCATCAGAAAATGCTTCGTGAAGTTAGACTAGGAAAGATAGAGGAGAAGACTTTTTACTTTACTAAACGATATTTAAATATGATGGTTTTGGACAGACGTCTACAAAGATATTTCTTGGTGCGGTCCGTAGCATCAATATGCAACAGCACGTTCAATCTGTAGACAGCAACAACTTTCTAGAAAAGTCCTATAGAAACTTTTGACGAAGAATTTCTCAGTGATTTAGTACAGGACAGACTGCGATTGTTCTTTTTCTTGTTTTCATGAATTTTCATGAAAATAGTGGCAAAGGCAACAAGGGACAAATATAAATATTTTACTTTCCAATAAGTCGTATCTATCAATGCCAAATCAGTGTTAATAAAAATATATTCAGATATGTAATAAAAAAGAGTACCGTAAGGATCCTCGCGAGGGGAAACAATATAGTAATGAAAAAGAATATTGCAAACTCAAATCATTCCATCTTATTCCTTGTATTTTACGAAAACCTTCCGAGCCATATTTTCTATGACATTTCGAAGGCGTCTTTCCTTTTACACGGTATAGCAATACATTTACATTCTCGACTGATATACGTCGCATAAATATACAATGTAACCAACATTGCAACCTCCAACGCATTCACCGCCACGTTCGGATTGAAACTCAGTCCGCTCATATTTTCTACACGTAAACTTGATTAAAGCCAACCAACCCGGCCTTTTAAATGAGCAAACGTTGCTACAGTGGTTGTCACTGCAGCGTGTGAAGCCTGGTGCAAATGTAATTTTATGCCTCGGCTTTCCCGCTTTACCAGTCCAGTACATTGTTGCCAACATTGTTGCAAACAATAACTGTCCCAAAGCGTGTTTCCATTTTTCCAATGAAAATCTTTCCAATAAACATACCTAAGAAAATCTCATATTTATCTTTAACATACCTATACATTTTTATTATGCGTGCTTCCCTTAACACTGTATTCCATGTCAAGTGACATAAAAAGCGTGTCACGCTATATTAAGAATCAAAGTTAAATTGGTCATTTATTCCAGGAATATAAAGCATCCCGGTTGACGTAGATACTTTTTAAACGTTACATAAATTTCTTTCTTCAGCATTGGTTACCGTGTTCATTAAGTACAGCAATACTCGCGAGAGAAAAGAGCCACAAGGTTGAAAATTAATTATATTGTCCTAGAAGCAGCAATTGGAAAATCAGATGAAGCTTGGATATCAAAGCGAGTTGAATAATTGAATTAATGACTTTTCTATTTGGTTCATGCTGAGTTGTCAGAAGGAACTTTGTCATCTTCGTACTATATATATATATATATATATATATACACCCTTTAAAGAATTTCCGTCTCTGTATTAACAGTTGGCAGTATGCCGTGGCTGTTCTTAATTAAAATTTTCTTTTCCTGAGTGCTTCTTTGAGGGTGAAGAGAAAGTCTATCTACGTCATATATATATATATATCACCTTTGACAAGACAAAAATATGTATAGAGATTCGTAAATTTAGGTCAGACATTCTCCATGCGTAATATATATATATATTTCCGGGTAAATTAATTCAATATTCACAATCCCATTCACGTATGTACATTTAATTACGCATCCATTCTCTTGTAACATTACGAATCCGCAGAAACTGCTTCAATATTCTAGTAGCAAATGCCCGGAAGTACGTATTCGCGCTACGCCCTGATTCAAAATTTTAATTCTATTCCGATCATATGTAACGACAAACTAGCCCCAGGATATCTAGTTGCGTCATATATTTCTGCCGTACTGCCACCAGGACATCATCCTGGTATTTACGATTCGTCAATAGACCATACGGGATCACAGAACCAGAGAGAAAATCCTTTTACACCACAAATTCACAAAAACCCCGTTTCACCGGATACGTATTTCCAAAACCGTTCGAAGTGTACCGGGATCGATAGTCATCGATATATTGATGACTGATTACACAGTGTTTTTATTACACCAATATTAGCAGAATACACTGATCAATCGCTATTAAATATCCTACTAAAATTTACTTAAGGTCGACAAATATTTTATTTCCTCAATGAGAATGCCTGACAACCAATGAAATTGACGTAACGGACGTCACTCAAAGTTTCCATACTGATAGGATCGAAACGATACTCACTAAACAGACACACGGTATATATAATCTCTGCACAGATAAATCCCGTTTACGTACAACATGAGCGCGTTCAACGTAACGGGAATCCGAACCGAAAAATGCAACTGGCGAACGTAAAATCCGGGAATCCCGGAGTTCTCAAGCTTTTTGAAACGAGAGTATAGTAAAAAAAAAAAAGAGTTACGTGTGTTACTCGTACACGCGAATCACTCCCGAACATCGCGTATATTGCCGTCATGTAGATTTAAAGAACGTTTCGCTTTAACATGCGGCCATTTTCTCTGGTGCAACACGCGGCAATGTATTATTTTCCCTGAGCACGTGTGAGGGAGTCTACCAAGAGAGAGAAATGCTATAGAGAATATATATATATATATATATACATATATGCATATACATACAATATATCTATATATATATTATTTAGGGGAGAGAGAGAGACAGAGACATAACGGTCTCCAACGTACGTGGTGGTTCAAGTATATGAATGGATACGACTGTCGTACTACCTTGCATATTTCATTCAGCCACTCACAACAGTAACATTCTCGGCAATGGATGCTGCATTTGTCTCGAGCGAATCTCATCGAAAGCACCGAGAGTGACGTAAACTGTCCCTAAACGGGCAGTAGATATTTATCACGCTAAGCAGCCATTACGTTCAGTTCTCTTATGGCTGTATTACTAGTTTGCAAACTTAATAGCCTGTCTTAACGTTCTTCGAGTTACAATACGTGCACCTAGCCCTTGCTGGCTCTTGCGTCAACCACCGCCTGCGAATATTACGCAGCAAGCAATAACCTGCTGTGTGGTACTAACTATTAATATATCGTATGAAACCCTTTGCCAGATAATGGCAGCTGTATACGCCTGTAATATTGTAGCTCTTATGCGATATGCACTTAATAACGTATGCAGATGCACCTATGTAGGCTGATAACCATATTGCTTATCAATCGATAGTATATTGGTTTAATATGTATTTTTTTTTCTATGTTTCAGGTACGTCCTAAACATCCCTTAAAAATTAGCTAAGAAACCATCAGGGGTGAGTGCTTGTATAAGTTGATGCTTGATTATATCGGTTTTGCGGAGGATAAGATTGGGGGGTGGCAGAATCTAATCGATATTGACGTAATAAGGAAGTCTCTTAACTGGTGAGACTTGACGGGGGTGGGGATTGATTAATTAATGAAGAATCCTTATCGTGGTTTCTGGCTTAGTTTTATTTTATTTTTTTTTTTTTAATACCTTCTCTCTTTCTCGTGATGAGTTTTTTAGGGAATCTAGGTAGGCTTCTTCTGTCCGAGGGATAATGAATTTGACCGTGAGATATTTTAGGGGTTTGGGGGTAAAATTGATTGATCGAATGATCGATGGTTATATAGTTATATCTTGATAGTCATTGAAATAAGCTTATTAGCAGTGAGCTGGGTGGCGTGTCGTATCAACCCTTAGCAGGGTGCGAGATCGATGGTACTTGAGTCTGAACGCGATATCGTACCCTTCAAACGTTACCTTACAACCCTTACAGTCCCCCTCTTGCTCTGTACATGCTTCGATATCCACACCGCGCTTCACCTCCATTTCATGACATTGCATTTCTTCGATCCTTATCAGTTGGTACTAATAAGATATTAGGGATGTTCTTGAAAATAGAAAAAAAATTGTTGAAAATCAAATGAAATATACAATTGTTTAATTTATATATATTGTTCCTTTTTCTACGTTTTTAAGATTTTTTTAATTAAATTTATGGATTTGTAGTTTATTATTGGAAAGTTTTTGGCTTCCTGGCTGAATATAGCATGACTACCTATCTGTGACGCAATTTACACGAGACCACATGTGCATGATATAATATCACTATGGTAAAAGGAAAGCTGCGGGCTGTTTCCACGGTGCAGCATGATGCACGAGCTATAGCTCGGTGCACTCTGCATCAAAATACCAAGAGATTGCAAACATTCCAAACAGAGCCTAATTGACACTTTGCGTAAGGGAGGAAACGCCAGTAGCTTCAGGAGGAGGAAATCCTCTCACAAATATGTCTAGCATATAGGTATATGCATAGTACAGGTAGTTTCAATCGACTGATCCTAATAAAAGAATTACCTGATAACAGTATACAGCAACGAAAGATCAATGCGGCAAAATACAGTAGGAATTATTTCCAGTGAAATTAATCACTATGATAATTAAATCGTGTAATTTGTCGTGAAACCAAGGAAAAATAGTAGACTAGTACGAAGAGGGAAACCATTATTTCATGAAATTAGACGAATAAATCGAGTGTGAAGACAATGAGTGTATGAGAGAGACGAAAAAAGATGGTTTGTTGGAAGACAGACAGAGATAAAAAATACGTTTAGCGAATAAAGAAGGGAAATCGAAACCCGGAAAATGGTACAACTATTCGATTACCATGAGAAAAGTCGTGTAACAATTTCTCCATCTGCCTGCCTGTCTCACTGTCTATCTATCTACTCGTCTATCTACTTTTCGCCTGCTGCAGCTTCCGTTAATCTTTATCTCTCCCGCACTGCGACGTGGTTCTCGTAATTATTCAAAACGTTCACCGTAAATTCATTGGCTGCAGTAGACGACCGATACGCGTTGCTGCACTTGGATGCAAGCTGCGCCTGCAATTTTCTTGAAATTCATGAATTTCTAATAGACAAATAGCAGTTTTCTTACTAGACCGTCGTTACCAAAATCAGCATATGCTGAAACGGTATTAAAAAAAATGTTCTCTCCGCATAGTACACTATGTAAGAATATACATAGAAATATACGAAAATGGCTTAAACCGAACGTCTAGCATATAGTATTCGTACATCGCCAAGTAATGGACGATACGTGGAATCTCCCGTGGACATAAATCCTCATTCCAATATTTTACTGAAAATAATTAATATCCACGAACTGCCAGTGGAATGGAACCCACTAACGCCGCCATCGGTGTTGCCAGGAACCCGACGACGAGTACTCGCAGCCACTGTACCACCTGCTTCTGCATGACAACTCGTTCGATCTCAACTTCTCTCCTCTCCTCTCCTTAATTCATTCATTCATTCATTCATTCATTCACTTGCTCACTCACTCCTCATACCTTCTTTTCTATTCTCTCTCTAATTCCTTCCCTAATATTACCCACTTCCCATTCCTTCTCTCTCTCTCTCTCTCTCTTACTCATACCTGCACTCAGCTCTGACTTTCTCGGTGAATTGAAATTAATTTACCAGGATTTTATAATGCAATCGCACACGCATGATTTATGGTCGCAATATTTCACAGTCTAGGAATTGTGCGCCAATGGTTTCGGCCCTACTGCCCGTACGCTAGTCGATTGTACGTATCGTCGCACAACGTTACCGAAAATCGTACAGCAGTGCCCGTTTAATTCAAGGGGTAGGCTCGTTTAATTCGTCGTGCGAACTCTCGTCGAATTGCACCATCGGCTGCCATTCGTTTCTATGCCTGTCATTTTCACTGCGCCACGTGTATGCACATTTTTTACTATTTAATGTGGTGCATATATATGTATATACGTAAAAGAGAAACAGCACGGAATTCTGAAGTCGAGCGAGTCGTTTTGCTTGAGACAAATGGCCGTTTTCCTCTCGCCGTATTTCTCCGTTCCTTTTAACCCTTTCGTTTAGCTGCTATTTTTTTTCCATTCCCTCCACTTTTAACCTTTTATCTCTTTATCTTTGGTACGTGTAAACTCGTTGCGCTCATTTCACTGTGGACATTACCTGGACACTGACCCCGTTACGGGATGGTGATTTTTCTCTCTTTTTTTAGCCAGCACCTCCTTCTCTCTCCAACGCATTTCGTAATGCTATTTTAACGTGTTTTTCTTTAATGGCGTGTACTGGTATAATACTGTGATGTATACGTTTGATTCCATTGTGGTCAGTTTTATCAATTGATTTTAACATATACGTGTATTTAGATTCGGTTATAAATTTTCATTGGCTTAGGTATACTGGAATATACCTTTATACATTTACCGAGTCCAGTTTCAATGTAAATTTTATGTTTTGACAAAAAAAAACAGGATTTCCGTTCACGAGGCTATTCATATTAAATTTGGTCGGTACGTAAAAGTGTTACAGAACAAAAAATACCTAACTCTTGCTTTTCCGTTTGTACGCGTCTAAAAGGCAACTGGTACAGTCCTGATTTAAAAAGTTATAATTCCTCGAGCTGTGTTACTTTCAACGTAACGATAAATAGAGAAAACATTTTCACAGAAGTCTTCTGATTGAAGTACGTAAAAGTATAATAAATTTTGCTGAAAATAATACATTCGTTATACCAATGAATCACGTAGGGACCATTTTCTCTCACGATACAATCATCTCGCGAGCTCTTGATAAGGTCCACTTTAATATATACGAGCAATCATTTTTTTTTTCATTTTTATCCAAAAAATCTTTTCGTTCCTTGAAAATATACAAAAAAGTAATACACGTTAACCATTAACGTTCGATTGCTTCATTTCTTATCTTTACCCCAAAACCTCTCAAATGGACAATCCCCTTTTACATGTTTCGTTCACCTATCTCTCTCACTGTCTTTCTCGAGTTTTACCTTCAAATGCAAATTTTCCCCCTAAAAAAAAAAGACCAAGCAAATGACGTATCACGAACCTTACACAATTTTTTATATATTTCTATACTGTATATATTATACGATAATTCAGCCAAAAAACTGTACGATTCTGTCTACTTTACTACGCCACGGGTATACATATTTTACGAACTCTCTATCAGTTTTTAATTACCGCTTTAATTGACCGATCGAACTGCGTCTGGCATTCGTCTATTTTTACCATAGTCGTGGTACCACGAAGCCAATAATCAGTTACTTTATGCGAGCATGTACAATGTTACCTGTGTACTCACTCTCAGAGAGACCTAAGTACTTTTTCTTGCGTCTGAATAAAATAAAAATTATTTTATACATAGAGAGTCCAAGCGTACACTTCTTATTGAAATATATATATATCTATACGCGCGTGTATACCGAAGCCATAAATTATTTGAGTTTTGTACACGAATAAATCACTAAAAGTTATTAACAAGTGCAACTCTACTAGCTCTCTTTTCTGTCTGCTTCGTTTTCTAGTAACGAGAACTCTTATCGTAAAAGTCATTATAATTGATTAAGTACCTACCGCCCACGCATTAAACCCTTCAAGCTATTGGATGCACTCAGACGCATCTGTTTCATGCAATTCAACGACCTGTACTGTAAATATGCAATACTATACGTGTATACTTGTGAATATTAATTATTATCATTATATTTCTAATCTCGTTCTATCAATCTAATATTTGCATAATTACAGTCCCATGTTATTATACGGCATCCGTTACAGCCTCCGTGTTTTTTTTTACGAGATGACTTCGTCATAATGCTTATACACTGTAATAATACATTTGAAGCTTGCACTTTTGAATTCAGTCATTATGCAACACTGTTTGTATTTGTTTACTACTTTTGCCAACAGCGTCCGAGTACCGAGCAAAGATTCTTTCCTTAATGTCAACTAAAACCACTTGTGTCACTTCGCTCCACTGTTTTTTTCGAGTATCGGTATTGTCTTCTTCCTTTTTTTATATTTTTTTTTAGCTGTCAAGAGTTTTCGCAAGGGTTCGTGGGAACTGGGAACAACCCTCTGTTGACCCAGTGTCTTCTTGGCGCAGCTGGTGTATTCATCCCTCTTGGTTCTACGAGGAAAATGTTGTTCCTCTCTATTTTCTTTCATTTCTATCTAGTTCACGGCTATACGGACAATTTCACTCGGAATGACCTTCTTCGTTATCAGGCGGATTTTACCTCGGATTTTTTCTGCCTATTAAACGGAAGCTGGGTGAGATGGATGACTTTTCGTAGAGAAAGACTTAGCTCATCTTCCGAGTAAGAAAAACCGTCAAAAAACTATTATTCTTAAACATCGTTTTTATATGTACTCTTTTTTTTTTTAATATTTATTTCTCCAGCTGCAAATATGTAATCATTTGGATAATACATTATCACGTAAATAAATGTATAAACGTGTACAAAAAATTTGCTAATTGCATACGTAAAGTCACGTAAATAATTTACAGATGAATTATTGTGAGTAACGTTCCAGTTAAAAAGTCATTTCGAGAAGTATGTTTCTCTCCAGTAACTAGGATAATTCCTATAGGACTTTAACCCGCAAGCATTATTATTATTCCTACATGCAAGATAAATAAAATTGTCAGAAATCTGCCCAAGGCGCATTATGCACATGGTCTGAAAAAACCTGAATCCACAATGCATGTACATCGATATAAGGTAGACATACGCGTTAATGCAAGAGTTAAAATACGTAATCGGATTTCAAGGTGGATTTCAGCATCAGTGCTGAGGCCTGAAGGATTTATCGGCTGGTGGATAACGCTGATAAAACGTAACGCTGGCTTATAAAATGCTTCGTTAAGTCGTCAAACGATGCTTTTACTCTCGCAGGATCGTCGAACGAAGCATTGTTATCGCGTAACAGTATTTCAGAGAGAATTTTATAATGCATATATCTATACGTACCCCTACATATGTGTATATTCAGCATCGGCCGAATTTTCGCTAATACCTTTTAGCCACGCTGACAGGGAGGGAGAGAAAAAAAAGAGATTCGATTCGTTTCTCCTATTTTAAAAAATTGTCGCATGACCGTCTACCACAAAACTATCCGCTATATAGATATACGTCCGATTAGCCTGACAACCCGTAAAAGATTAGTAACGTGCAATCGGTTAATCGATCGATCCTCTATAAATTCGACTAGCTTCGAACCAATATATCTATCTCGTGTGGTGTCTCGCGATCGCTCTGATTACCTTCCGCAGTGAGTGAAGCGTATGTGCTCATTTGCATACGTTACTTGCTTGCCTGATTCAGCGCACAACTTACCTATACGGGTTGCTGCCTTTACCTGTGCTTGCATTAGACTACACATAGCTGTAGTCAAGCGTATGTCCTTGTTTGGCAGGGATCTCTGACGTTTGCGAAATATTTATCATCCCCGTAGAATCCGATAGACCCTGGCAGCCTACGGTCAGAGGTCATCTAATTGGAATAGTCAAACTTGATAAGTAAATTTCGAGAAATTTTCGGGATATATATATATATATATATAATATACATATACATTCTAGTGGGTATAGGTCTTGGCTAAATAATTAATTGTTATTATTTAATCCATGATATGAACGACCGATCTCCTTATAAAATTTTTGCTGAAGCCTAGAAGACGCTCGTGACAAGATGCACGGTCGTGCAATGAGTGTCTGCATAAATGATATGCATTATTAGTAAGTGGCTCATGAGTGATCAATACTGTTCAAGATAGTCTTGGGATCACCTCTGGGAATCTAGGCTGCCAACAATGATATCGTCAGCATCTTTAGTCATTTTATCGATCGATTCCCTACGGTAATTATCGTTGCATCGCGGAGATGATGTAAAAGTTGGTACTAATGACAATGATATATTCTACTTGTCATTTACAAGCATTTTGCTTCAGTGGAAATTGTCGAGTTTAACGTTGACTTTTTTTGGGAAGGATACCATACGTCATATCCGATTCGCGAGCCAATCGAGTCGCGAGCAGAACCACGTAAATTCCTCTCGAGTATCGCTTAATTTGTTCTAATTAACGCAGAGCAGCGTTAACGAAGATTTGATTTTTTTATGGAATTAATTAAGGTGGTATCCGAACTTTGCTGGCGGGCGGTTGGTGGTGCATGGTCGTAGCGGTTGGTAGCGGCTAGATGGCTAGAACTCAGCTCTAGGCTTGCATGAAGTCTGAGGAGCAAAAAGGAAAGAATTCTAGGAGGTTTGCACCACTGAATATTCATATATTGTAATCAACCCCTCAGACTGCAGGGTGCACACACGGCCAGTTTCGTAGCGAGACATTTTCACGGTTTTACTTACTTTTTCATTTTTTTTTTTTCTATTCATCATGTATTCATCCACTGAATCTTTTGTTTCTTTAAATACGTACGTAAAATGATTTTCTCATCTAATACGATCTTTGATTATTATATTTTTTTTTTTCCCCCAACAAACCAGTGCATCCTTTATCGGCCATATATTTCGCAGTGTCACAAGCAACTTACTTCAAGGATCTTTATATCAATATATTATATGCTGCTGCTGCTGCTGCTGTGCAATCCTATCATAGAGGGTGATTAGACAACAGTCGTAATTTCCTGCTGAGAATTGAAAAGGGTCTCTATGATATAACGTAAATGCAGATAATGCAGGCTTTCTTGCGTCAGTATCGATGGTTGACATGATATATCACATTTGAAATATATCATAGCCAAAATGCATTGATCTACATACGAGTGTCAGTGAAATGTCAGATTGTCGAATGGTAATAATTTTTTCGTAATTATTATGCAGCCCGAATTTTTATTTGAAATTCATGTACACATTTATTTATTACTAGCAACTGCACAGTGTTAGACTATTTCATATAAACACTTGCTACTGGCTGTTGATATGCCGACACACTGTCTAAGAGAAACCACTGAATAAATAATATGCTACATTTACTTCGATATCTGATGTCTTTATTTTTACAAAGTCATAGGCTGACTGCAGCAGTAAATGAACGCGTTCAAGTTATGTATAGGAATTTTAGTACGGATGTCCATTCGCTGAAGACATCTTCAAGGTATTCATTTACTGATGGATTTACCAGTCACACTTGTAGACTGCACAGCATTCCGGAAATGGCTTACTGTTATTCTGGTACTCGTAGAGTCTTAGACGATATCCACGATCACATCCTTCTACGTAGCATCTGTCATAATAATTTTTTACTTTGAACGATGTTTCTAATTATGAGTGATGTTGAAAATTACTAAGAGCAATACGAAACATTACCTTGGATCCTCGTCGCCTGTACAAGGGGGTTCTGGAAGAAGACAAATTATATTTTACAAAGTTGACAAAAACATATAAACTTTTTTGAACTTTATCGAGAAACGAGGTAGTAGTAGCTGCTCTTAATGAAGGAGCGAGGTGAATTAATAAATTTGAGGTTCGATCACGCGTTCCATGCATCGTGTAATTGGATCGTGAAATCTTATTGGTATAATTTTTAATGTTACTTATTCAGCACGGATGGGTTTTTTTACCAAGAGAGAGAATACATATAAACTACATCAGCAGTATATCATGTAATTTCATAACCAACTTATTTCAAGCATTCTGTTTGACGCAATTCTGTATCCTAAATACTAGACAGACGTTGATCGGCTAATTCAGTATTTATTTGTGGACTTTGAAGACTTTGTATTCTAACGAGCCTTTTCATACGGCGCAATGCTTTTTCCCATAGAATGAATTATGCGAAATAGAACTAAGTGAACAAATATAACTTACGGTCGGTTGAATCTCCATTAGCAGAGTAGAGAATAGCCATAGCTAGCAGAGCCAAGTAAAAAATGATTTTCATGTTTTCGTCTATGATGCGTTGACTTCACGTTGTTGGTGACTGATGCTGGTCTCTTGATTCACCTTTCTTAAATACCATGGTTTATCGCCATTTGGCTTATGGCTATTAATTTTTACGTGCAACGAGGACTAATGGTAGACAATGACTATTAATGATTATTGTAAATGTTATATTCAAGGACTTTGTAAATTAAGAAATACAATTTATTACACAACCTTCGTGTTGTGCCTTATCGTTTAAGAGATAGGTACAGTCCATTAAACAAGTACAGGTAACAAGCCAATGGAGCACTTAGAGGCTTTATTATCTCAAGCATAGCCAGACACTCATTTATCTTTCCTGACGTCTCTGATATCCCGAATACGTACAATGTTATATCTACATAAGAAACACCTTTGTTTATACGAAGAACTAGAAGTCTAAGATCTCGAAGATTCGTTTTCCTTTCGTATAAAAATGTATAGCAAAAGTTTCCAGCCGCCGTCTATTCACCATTTTCAAACATAGATACGAGTGCAAAATATATACAGAGTGTACACGGTAGTTCGCAGCAGGCACATCCCACGGGATCTCAAACTCACGAGATGGCAAGCAGGCAGAAAAATTTTGATACTTGCCATAATTTGCATGCCGTTTCTAGAAAAGTACACAACAGTGATAAGAATCCGTCCAAATGAAAAATAGTCAAACGTTCGTACAACAATGGCGAAATATAGAAAGAATAAAAATACAGAAATAATAATAGCAATGTCTTCTGTCTTCTCCCTGTAAGATATAAAGTACGAAGTACGTGCTTAACCCTAGACCTCGTTTGCTCGAGTCTCGAGGCTTGCGAATTTTCGCAAAGCATAACTCATACGAAAACCTATATAACATGGATTCGGTCTTACGTTGACTTTGTTCTTGAAAAAGATAAAAAAAAAAAAGAGTCCTGACAAAGGATTTCGTCATGATAGTGATAAAAGAAAAAAAAAGTATACCCTGTTCAACGTAAGCCCATATCTGTCGAACGCTTTTGAAAGGGACAAAGCTTGGGGATGCCGGTTAATTTTACGAAATGCTGACTGAACGTCTTTCTTTACAATTTTTTCCCTCTTCGCCACCCCCCCCCCCCCCCTCCTCCTCCTCCTCCCTCCTGTCTCTCCCGATCAACTCTCATTACATCTCCTTTCTCACGATGCTATCCTCATCGTGCCTTTGAAGTCACCTACAGCAGGAATATATAGTTTCAAATCGCGCTTCACTAAAATCCCTAGAAAATTGCACTAAAGACCACCGCACTGGCGTCCAGGTTGCTTATAAAATCGGCAACACCATTTTGTACTTGTTGAAATTAATTAATGACGTGAAATACTGGCGACTCTTTTTAATACATAAGAACGACCAGGACTCGAGCGGAATGAGAAAACTGGATAAACCAGTGATTAAGGGATGCTGCGATATAACGAGCCGATATCTTCAGGATACTTGAGAATTGGATGCTGTGGTTAAAAAATCTCTCGAGTGGTTAGATCTTCCTATAGTCAAAATACAGTACATACTGTATATTCTTACCACACTATCGACATTTATCCCCGGGTAAATAAATCTGCCAACGCGAGATTTGTATAGTTACTGAAAATACTGATTGTAATACAACATAGGATTGCTGAAACGCACACGCGCGCGTGTGTAGGTGGGTTTTATATATATTCATAATAAACGGAGAAAAGCACTGAACGTTAGAGAAAACCGCATTGTACAACGAAAAAGTGAAATTGTTTTCCTCCGCTGTCGGCTTAACGACGGACGTAACGAAGCTTCCACTTGGAATTTAGATATCTCTGCAGTGGCGCGTCGTTTCGTTTGTATAGTAATAATTTCAAGATTGCCGCGAACGTTCAGGAGGATCTGGAAGTGCAAACAGGAGGTAGAGCGATGAGATGAGAGAAAGAGATAGAAAGTGGGATGAGATATGGAGCAAGAGAGATGAAAGAGCCTCTCTTCGTACTAAAAGACCCTTCGTTAACGTTATCTATTCTATTTTTCAGGAGATTTATTTCCGCCGGAAGTTCAATTCAGACGCGACCTATTCAATAAATAGTGCGGGTTATAAGTCACGATATCGATACTACGTTTATTCCACGCATACTATGAAACTGTACATTCCAATCAGATTAATACGCGATTCGCCAAGTATTCATTATTGCCGTAATTAATTCGTTGCAATTATATTCAGCTGCTCAGTCAACCCTGTAGACTCTCTTATACAGTATTTCGCTATATATTTATTCTCACTGACTTTACCTCGTTCCTCATTCTTCATCGTTGACCTATTTTCGTTTCACTACCATTGCTATTGTCGATCATTGCTATAGTATTGTTATATTATATATATATATACATACTCTAAGAACCAAGGTAGTTCTCGCTCGCTCTATTTCTCTTTCTGTCACTCTCTCACTCTCTTTCGTGATCCAGACAAAGCCTACTAAAAAAGTCAAGCATTGTATTCAATCCCAAAAGATTGTGTCTTGGGTCCAGCCTTAACGAAGCTCTAGAAAAGAAATCCTTAATAAAATGTATGACTAATAGGTCATCGTACAATATGAAAATGAGAGCTAATTGCGCTTGTGGTATAGGAATTATATGTATTCAACGAGGATGATGCTTTGTCGGTATACCCGATGCGACGTAGATTTCTCTAAGGAAGTATTTCTATCTGTTACAATGAAGGATGGCTGTGTCTTATCTCTACGAGTGAAAATAAGTAATCTGGCTAAGAACCCTTGTTACTTAAATTAGCTAGTGCTTTCCGAAATCCTGTAGTAACTAGCCGAGCTCCGCCGACCAAGTATCGATCTACTTTTTGGCTTAGTGCCGCACTTAAGCCCTGCTACAGGACGAAAATAAAAAAAAAGAAGAACCGAGAGGAAGGAATAAAGGTGAGGCAAAAGAAAAAGCTAAAATTGTACGCGACTAAAGCTGCGGATCCGCAGTAGAGACCACAAGTGCTCCGCGCTGGTAATTTGCAAGCTCCGAAAAAAGCAAAGCAGTTTACGCTAACTGAAAATAAAGTTGGTCCGTAATACGCGCGGTTGCCGCTTTAGTTACTTAATTCGCCATTTTGAAATGACGGCATTCGACGTTAAATTCTCGACGGGGAGCGAATAAAAAATACAGGCGTTACCATTTCCCTTGGTATTTTTCAAACCTCTAATGCATCCATTCAGAACTTTACACTGCCATGTCCAACGTTGTATGACGTATTTTATTTATATCTGACTTTTTTCTCTTTCAGGTACGTCAAGTAATTCTCTTATGCAATACGATCTTCATGAACGATCACGTGAGTAGAGCAGCTTTAACTTTACATTATGATTTGGCACTCGGTTCTCAACGTCATACGAATTTTAGACAATGAGCATCTTTTATTTTTCGTTTTTGTATTTATATCTCCAAGTTTTTTTTCTATGGACACGGCGGATGCTTTATCGATTATATATTACGCAGTGACATTAACAGCTTATTTCAAGCATCCTGTTTATATCAATATATTATATGCTAGTATGCAACCTTACCACAGAGGATGAGTAGACAACGATCGTAACTTCCTGTTGAGAATTGGTAAGGGTTTCTATGATTTAACGTGAATGCAGATAATTATGAGCTATTTTCATCCCGGATGACAGGTTTTTCGAAATGAATGATTCTTGGTACATCTGCAGCGTAATGTGACTTTCAAGAGAAATCATACTACTAGAAATTTGCCTGATAAAATTATTTCATAGTTAAAACGCTGCACTGACTTGTATGGTTGCGCTAGTGAAATGACAGGTTATCGGATGATAATAATTTTTTAGAAATTAGGCATTTGAAATTTTTATTGAAAATTCATATACACGTTTATTCACTGACCTAACAATTGTGCAGTATTGGCACGACTTTATATGAGCAATTTTTACTGGTTGTGGATGTGTCAATTAAATAGTAAATCATAAATAACAAATAGTATACAAGGTACAAGCATCAATAGCAAAGACAGTAAAGCTGTCAGTTACAAAGTTGTATCTTTTTAATCCTCCGATTACACACGTCATTTTTGTCTGGTAAAATTTACAACACACGATCATCCTACCGTCATTACCACATATGATTATTTACGACAAGGGCGACGCGTAACCATAAAAATTCACCCCTTGTAAAATCCGCGCGTCTCTCACACAAAAAAGAAAAAGTAATCGATTAACCGAGCGATTAACATTATCCACAAGTCCCACAGAAAAGCACTTTTGGATGTATTCGAACCTAAATGAAATACAAGGCTTAAATTAAATGTCCCAGGAAATTAATGATTTTCCGATATATACGGGTAATGCCGTCCTATACCGTGAAAATGTATGGAAAACTCGAGCGTTGCTTTGGTCAATGTAAATATAGCATAGAGCAGGTAGTGGAGTTTGAATGATTAAAAGTATCGTTTAAAATTACATTACTATTTATATATCAAATTGCAAACTCGTAAATGTCGATCATCTTTTACGAGGATATACATATATACGTATATCGTGACTTATAAGTCCGAATGATATACAGTACTGTAGGGACCGAACGGAATTTTGAAATACGATTATTTCCTGTGTTAAAGTCTCTTTCCAAAACTGTACGTCTGGTTGGAATATTTTCTTGAGACAGAATTTCCTGCAATCGGGATACCCAACGTTACTGTGATGCATTTCGTATTCGTGCAATGCATGCACTGAGAGTGTAATAATATACAAAGTACTTATGTTAGATATAGTATGAATGATATTTAACAAGGACTCTCATCGTGTATGAATAGAAGGGAGCCTTTGTGTCATAGTTGCACTTGATAATTTCAAGCCTTTCCGGAGGAAGTACTGCACTTCAATCTCGCGGAGAAACACGTGTGTTTTTATTTTTCTAAAAATGCTTTCTTTAACGAACATTAAACAGCGGGTAAGCTAATTGCATTCATTAGTAGTCATGCGGAAGTAGACGTGGAAAAAGCGTTAGTAATAATAGATATGGCGAAGAGAGTCATCAGAGTAGGTAGCATGCGAAAAGATACTAAGAGCAAATGATAATGTTCTGTCCATTTAGATTGTTTGGAAGGATACCTAAGCACGACATTACTGTACTGGTTCTATTTAATGTTTTTTTTTCTTTTTTTTTTTTCAAGCATTAAATACACTATAGGAGGAATTTCAAGGAATCGAAAGTACGTGGAGTAGAAAGACGATGGGTTGGGTATGAATGTAGAAATAAGAGGTGGAGAAAAAGTCTAGGAAAAGTATGAGAACGAAGGAAGTCAAAAATAATGATTAAAACAAAAATTTATGTACATTTTTATTCTATGCAGAAAAATACCTCGCGTACTTTGCAACGGCAGAATTTTTTCGACTGTAGCTCGTTACTTTGTCGTTTTATAATAAAAAAAGATTTCGCAGTTTTCATTTTTCTCTATGCTTCTGCGCAAGGTAGAACTTGACCTAACCTCTGATGTGCTATTCAGTGTCTTTGTAAAAATGGTTATTATGTCCTAATTATCTATCGCGGTTCTAATTGCAATTACGCGTGGTTTTGCTCTCGTCAAGAGAAACTGGAAGAAATGTAAGAAAAGTACCATAAGCCGGATTCACAGTTGAAGCAAATGTCGACTTTATGAGGATACATAAGGTAAAAATATCTGTTACTGAAGCACATGCGTGTGTCTCGAGCTTTTGATGTCCACGTCAAGCTTAAACGAACGAAGAATCCAATTCCGTGCAATTTTCCCCTAAAAGCGACCAAAGAAAAAAGAAGAGGCTCTTCGACACCTCGACTCGTCTCGATCGACCGCACATTTGAAACGAGCGTTTGGCATTCGCGACGTCCGGCTTTTTCGCCAGTTGACCCCGTTAGTTGCGCTATCCGTCTGATCGAAAATTGATTGTGAACGAAGGTGGAAGGACAGGAGTTGGAATAGAGAGAAAATGAAACAATAAAAAAAAAGAAAGAAGTCGAGCAATGAATGGAGTAGGCAGGGGTGTACGAATCGTTTCTCGATCAAAGGGCTCTTTGTGTTCGGGTTAATCGACACCATCCGTTAAAGCGTTTTCTTCTATCTATTCTAGCCTCTATGCTCTTTTCCCACTGCTACCAATATGGCAGCAAGTCCCTAACTCTCTTGCGATTACGCACCCATAAATAAAAATCCCCATAGAATTAGACTATGTTGCAACACCCTTCCTCGTGTCTGATACATATATACATATATATCAACGAACCTATACCATGCCTACAAAATGCTTCCATACACATGGGAACTCATGGTGAAATCTGGTGATTTTCAGGGACGCCTACATAAAGCCGCATAGTCTGATCTCCTCTATATTCTACTTGTTCCCACTATGGTTGCCCCTTCTTCGCCATCACTCTTCCACTCTTCCATTCTCCCTTCTCTCTCTCCTCCCTTTTCTTCCTCTCATTCTCAGTCACTCGCTGCCTCTCCGTCCCTCTTTCATTGGTCCCTCTCGTATACCACGGCCGTTCCCTCTTCAGCCGAAGCGACCCAGACTCTCTCTCGTAGGGGCACATAGATGGGCACGTACGTAGAGGCGCCCCACCTCATACAGTCAGCCATCACGCTGGAGTGCGGATCCAGAGTACCTACGGAGTTGAGATTATATACAGACGACAGTACCGCGTATCCACTACCGCGTGCTGCACACTCATGATTTTGCGTGTTTTCTCCCGCGCTCTACGACGCTCTCCTGCTATACAGCCACAGCAGTGCCCTCTGTCGTTTCTCTCTCCTTTTCTCATTACATTCTATTTTTCATCTTTCCGTCTCTTATTCTCTCTTGAGTTTTCCTCCTTGTCCCACCTCCCCCGTTTTTTACTCACGGACCCGCCGCTGGAAAACCCACGAATCTACTCGGTCTCCTTTCGGTAGCAGGGAGCTAATGAATATGGCGTCATCTGCCTGTCGACCACGACGACGTTTCTGCAGCCTAGTGCGGGGTGGTGTGTTAACGTTACGCCACGTGACGACCCTGTAAACGAGGAGAGAAGGCCGCACGCGCGCTGTCTACCTTTTGCACCTGGATGACATAACGGCGACTTCATTGGTGAGAACGTGTTCCGCCGTGATTGTGTTATCGTTATCGTTACTACTGTTGTTATTTGTCTCATTGATACCATACAAGTTATACGGCGATTCGCGTTATCACTGCCACGTGGTACATTATCGATCTGTACGGATTCCTCGGGATGCCCCACTACGGATAGTAAAATCCACAGCAATAGGATACCGAGTGTAACAGAGACAGAAGGATGCTGCGCTGTATCCTAAAGACGTTCACGGGTGTGAAAATCCTAAGGAGACTTTTATTGGACTTGCACGAACATTAATACTCCGGTGGTACAACTTGATGAATGCTTCTCGAGACTGGGCGGTTGGCTCTCCTGCGGATTCGCCAGAAATGCTTTTATCCTCGCCGCTGTATACGACACTGCGGAAAGGAATCTGCTACCGACTGCTAGGAACGTTTTGGCTGTACAACGTAGCAGAGAAGAATCGTTCGTGTGGAGAAGCGAGAGAGATGTGATGGAGAATCGCGAGTTACCATTGGTCGACGGAGGAAGAACTGGACGCTACGAAGTCGTGGAAGTATCTACTACCGCGCGAAGAACTAGTGAGCCCAGTGATCTTGTGAAAGAGCGTGTAAACGTTGCTACGGCACGGGCTGCCGTATAATTGCGGAATTAAATATGTAAATCCTGTGGCGGGCGCGAGGAGATTGCCGCCGCGAGGTGCTCAAGTGCTTTCGAGTGTAGCCAGCGATGGTGGGCGGAGAGCAAAGCGCTCGTCAAGCGAAATCTGAAAATTGTACCAGATTGCGTGAACGAGAAGGGCGAAGTGGATATGTAAAAAATGGTCAATGCCAATTTCAATTTTATTTTCATTGCAATCATATCTATATATTCTTCGAGTCTATCCTTGGTCACATTACCAACCACGCAGACAGCTAACTCTACCATACATATACAGTCGCTCCCTTGAGTATAGCCAAGTCTACCAACAGTCGTGCATCTCCATATTCTCAACCTTATCAACATTAATTATTACTCCTACCGTCTGATTAATGTCCCCTCGAATTCCACTACTGGTTAATCTAGATTGCCAGATGGAAAATGAGATGTCTTGCAGGCGGTACGATAACCGGATCGTTAATCGTTACGTTTCTTTTCAGCACGTGCGCGTGCATGCATACCACGCCTGTAGATTATATACGTAAACGCATTGAACTTGCATTCATTTCACGTACTTTGCCACGTAATGCCCTAAGACTCTCGTTCATGCGCTTCAACGTTGGCTCGTGAGTCTTATGCAGTATGTAAACAAAGGCAATAACACAGACCGCATGGCGCAAGCGTCGCAACGTTCACCTGTCTACCAGCTCATAGAGTCAGAAATAAGCTTGGTAGGCTCATTGCATTATATATAACTAGGTTATTTACTAGAAACCCCATAGCACACAGTGGTACTTCCAGATACCAAGAAAGCCATTCGTCTTAGCAGACATCATGGTCATTAAGTTAACACAGCCTATCACACCATCTAAGAGCCGTCAGTTTGCCTATCCTACCTCGACCTCCACTTCCTCCGTATCAGAAACCCTCGTCGACGTCCCTCAGCCTTCAGCTACACCTTCGCGAGGCTCCCACAGGAGACCCAGGCGTCTCTTTGGCATGACAGAGCGCGTCGCGTGAATACCGAAATTCATGCAAATGGATGCGCGCGATTTAAATACTAAACATCATCGTTCATGCGTACCTTTGCCGTCATGCATGCTGGCTTCCACGTCCTATTATTATTTATCCCCATACGATATCTGGTATATTTTCCCGCTTCCTACCGGTCGTAAAGAAATTGACCGTGGTAGATGCTCTGTGGTAGCTATGAAGAAATGGTCGATAATTTCTCTTTGGTATTATTTACCACGTGCTCGAGTGTTAAACTGAATGAAGGTGAACGTGTATATATATATATATAGTCGATATTCAGTACGCGCAGCAAGCCGAGTCTCTGCTGCGATCAACGCGAAAGTAATGCTGCCGGGAAGTATACCTTGTGTGTTCTCAGTTACGACGTTGTATCAGGACGGAGAGTATCAGGAAATTTCCTGAGCTCGTTAAGTGTGTGGCACGTTGAGTGATATTACGGTCACCGTGTAGAATATCATTCCGTACGTTACCCTTTTACGTCGCAACTATTAATCTATCGGTATTATTAATTCATACGGTTTGACCTCGATACGTCCTACCAAATAATTGAAATCCAATTGGTGAACGTACGTGACGTCACGTGCTCTGTATTATTTCTTGTCGAAAACTGGATGATATATATTTGTTTGTTATCACAGTGTATACATCCATACGCGGTGTATATCGATGTGCGCGAATTAACTAATCGAATAACTGATTACTCAAACGCACTACTCAAGGACTCCAGATGTCTTGAACAGGAACGTCTAATATGGTACCGGTGACTATTAGCGAATGACAGTGAACAAACTATAAATGAAATGAAGGACGTGAAAGTCGTGAGACTTAGTCACGTAACTGTAATGTGTAATAGTTTGACGATATAGTGAGTTTTTCATTTTTTTAACATGCTCAGGTACAGGAAGTAAATCGTTCATTGGTATGGTCGTAGGGTCAGTTAGATCGGTACAAAATATTTGTCAAATCAATATAATGATAGATTAATATTTTGTTTTCTTGGCAACGTGTATTGTTACTCTCGTGACACATTCAATCGTGGATCTACATTGCGTGTTTCAGCCACGTGAGATCCAAGTTGCATAACTGGGAGATTGCAGGAAGATACAGAATACAGTATTTATATTTATATATATATATAGATATAGTGCAATCTGCATCCTGTTTTAAAAGAAACGTGTAAATTATTTGCTCAATTCGATTATAATCACGACTCCAGATAAACTATGGTATCGGTAATTCGAAACTACTGCGATTTCCGATCCATATCGGTTCCTCCTCTTACAACTTTGGTTCCCGTTCCTTCCTATAACTCGTTCGTCGACAGTGGCGTCACTGGCGTCGAGAGCGGATACCACCCATGGAGAGTTCATTCGAACTTCTCGGTGGCTACCCTGGGCAAACTGACTAATACGAAGAGACAACTTATCGCAGGGCATTTAGCTCGCGCTGTAACTCTTAATTAAAGTTTCGCAATTGATTGCTCGAACAACGGGAGTAATCAAGCGGCGCCCACACCATTGCCGATTGGCGAAACCAAACTTCGTCCATGGATACCCAACTAGTTCGAGTATGACTGGACTGTAATTCTAGGTGGTTGTCCGATTTGCTAGCATTATTTTTACTAGGTGATAAATATTTTCACAAATGACTATTTCGGTGGTATATGCGTCTATATTACATTTTTTAAAAATATGCAGGTATAATATATATTTTTTTTAATTATTTTTTATCTTATTTTTTATTTTAATATTTTATTAGATTCGTTGATTATACGAAATGAATATTGCTGTTATATTAGTTACTGTAATTATTTAGCAACGTCAACCTACTGAAACGGAAAGTCTGAAGTTAGGAGCGGCTATTCGCTTGAACGGGTTCATTGATTTTTAACTGGTCAACTGTGCTTCCTTTTCAACAGTGTTGTAATAGCGACACGTCCTTATACATTCGTACGTGCGTTTTATGCTTGGCTTCTATTTGATTGTGCAACGTTGTCAAAATTTAGATAGTGCAGATTTCAAAAATACTTTTACTATTTATTATACCACTGTCGTATCGTATATTTTCAATTTTTATTCCGTTTCTCTTGGTTCGACAGATTCTCTGTATACTAGGAACACGACAAATCCTTTTCTCAGCCAAACGGTTGTTTCACGCTACGTTCATTCTATGCGACTCCACTTTGCACAAAGATTCGAATCACACCAAGAAACATAACCGGAAGCATCGACCTCCATTTCCGTCGAGATTGCTTCCGGCACGTGGCATTTACTTACCGATAGAATTTCTTCCCGTGATATTTTTCTTAATACGAATCGCGACAAAATCAAAAAACGATACATAACTTATATTCGTATTGACATAAAAAAAAAAACTATTTATATTAGATTTACACAAATTTTCATAAAATGCACCGACGAATTACATTTCCAAGAATACCATAACCCCCTGCTTTATTTTCAAACCTTGACTATAGTAATGCACTGCATGCACGAGGTCCGGAAAGTCGCAATGTTGCGTCTAGGGAAGTGATTCTATTTCAAGCAGCGTCCCAAGATGCAATGCACAAACGAGCCACACGTAAAGGAATAACGATTTAAACGGAACCAGAGAAGCATGGTAGAGTTACGAGGACAGCTTATCGCACGGTTTACCGGTTTTAAGCTCCACGGCCTTTCCTACGCGTAGGCGTATACAATAATCATCCAAGATCAACCAAAGACAGATCGTTCGCTAACGCGCAAACATACGAGCATATTGAAGCTCAAAGCGTAACGTCTAAAGAAGCTTCGTCGATCGATCAAATCAAATCCGTTAACTCCATCGCTATTAAATCCATGCAACAGCTACATGGTAATTCTCTAAAGCTAATAGTTTAGCCACTTCTATACTATACAACAATTTCGTTTCCATTAAGTCTTCTATCGAATCCCTTAACACTAACATGACTAGCAAACTTCAGACTATTGCCACCAAATACACTACCACGAATATAGTCACTTTAGTTTCTATAATCCAAACCTATCGGACGTTGACGAAAATTCCTTTCGACGAACTCGCAACTACTCCTTGCGCAACAAGATCGCTATATCCTTGCCGCTCGTGATTTTTCAGCAGAGAAAATACCAGATCGCCGTCCGTCGCCGATGCAATCAGCGATCATCGAAGCGTGGCCAAGTCGATGATGTATTAATACCATTATCGTTCGATGATCACCTGTGCTTACGGCCGTGAAGAGAGCCGCCGGTTATTATCGTACGTACGAGGGCGTGATTGGCTAATTTAAGTGTTCGATAATTATGCACAAGGTTAACCGATTAGGCTAGGGTATTTCAGGGCAACAAGATCATCATCCCCCATTCGTGCATACAGGACTTAACGTCTGCACTGGTTCATCCAGTCAAGCATTTCAAAACAGTCTGCACACTCTGTTCGTTTTCTTTATCATTACTTCTCCCTTGTACTCACGCCTCCTCCCTCCCTCTTTACTCTTTCGCTCCCCTAATTTTCATGCCTCGTGCCAAGGTCTGTCGCGACTCCCATTGTCCACGAGATAATTATGCCCCATTAACAAATAGCTTTCTTTGATGTGGTACTGCTGTATCTTCACGTGCACATGGAGCGAGAGGGATGCTATTGCGTCATAGTGTATTCGAGGGTTAAAACAGGAACAGACACTACACTCAAAAAGAAACGTATATTGGTGGTATATATGTATATACTCATGTACGTACGTAACTCCGGTTTGAAAGAACGCGATCGATATTTCAGACCAGCAACCCCGTCACTAGGTTCCACTGTCACTACTGTACCACCCCTTTCCCTTAATAAAGACAAATAAAAATAAAGTCTGCATTTCTAGAGACACGTAGAGGATAGAGGGTATGTAGATATAGTATCTATAGTATCTGAGAGTACTATCTCTGGTATCAGTAAGGTACTACTGGGTTTCTTTAAAAATCTACCCTCGAGTGTCACTGCAGCTCTCTGTGTCTAACGCGAAGGAAATGTTTTTTTTTTTCTTTCATAAAAATAAACGACGTCACGCGCCACGATGAGTTTCCCACTGTAAAGTTCATAGGTTATGTTACACTGGGTTTAAGTATACGGATGTACGTGAGTTACTAAGAATTTCTTTCGAGCGCGAAATAACTCTCGAAGTCTTGACGGTATATCTATATATTTAATAAATTATTCATTCGGCAGTTACCAACGTTGTCAACTGCGCAACGCGTCTAGACGCACAGTTTAACGTAATAACCGCTTGCGGAGCGTTCGCTCCCTCTCCCCCTGTAAGAAGTCATCTCGCGTAGGTCTAGACTGCATCCAATGCATTTATTGCAATCTGCCCGGGACTAAATAGCAATTATAAATTTTTATTTTTAGGAATGTACATTGCGGTACATTGCAATAGAAATTGCATCATCCAGATCTTAGAAGTTACTGTACGCCATAAAAACCCCATAGTTCATTCGGTCTGTTTCCTTATCTACCGAGTGTTCCAAAGTTAAAGCAACTACGAAACATGTCTTGTTACCGTACAGTTCATGAAATTCTTCCATACGCCGGTACACCTTTTGTAGCCAGTACAGATATGTATGTACTGGATAGGTAGGTAGGTAGGTAGTTAGGTATATATGTATACGCCTGGCTTTGTCCATTCGCATCAGCTGTCTGTCGCGCCTGTTTGTTCTTAGTGAAAAGAGTCTGCGCAAAACGGTAAAGTGCCGGTGCGCAAGAAAGACCATCGTTTGTTCCTGAGTCAATGGCGCCGGAATCGCTCAAAGGCCATCACTGGCTATACCTATACTTATGTATACCTATATACAGCTAGCTACTATAGCACTGTTATATATTCTTTATTGAAGTAACTCCGTTCTTATGCACTATACCTTTGCGCATTTTTCGTACTCATCTTGACTTCTTCGAGACATATATTATTCACAGATTGCAGCTCTCTCGCGTCTTTTACTTCGTTGGTACCAATGAAGCGGCCTGGGTACCTTCTACTTTTGGATGCAAGGGCGCGGAGTGGAAGTGAATACGGATATGATTATTTTTTGGATGTCATCGAGAATCGATTGTAAACATGTGAATGGGTGTTTGGGTATATTACTACGGACACGCCATTTCATGCTTATTCTTTGTGGTACAATAGAAATATCAGAGCCCGGATGATACTTATGGAATTACGTTGGATGCACGCTCGCATTTTCTAGGCTATCTCCTATATCCCAGGGCGCATTGTATAGACTTTTATGGTAGCCTGTCCCGGAGAATCTGGTCTCTGGCGTCTTCCGCCTCCTTCATTCTTCCGTCGGATAGTAGTGGCTGCGAGGGATCGCTTGTTATTGTACTCGGAATTGCGTCCGAGTGAATCGTTAAGAGATGAGGATTAAAAGGTTTCTGCTGTATCGGCAGTGAATGTGGACGCTTTTTTTTATTGTTGCAATGTACGAGGTACAGAATTTATAGAACTACTCGGCGCTGCGTGTTGCACGTGAGAATTTCCTGGGTACCACAGAGACCCCCTGACTATGGGACTAGTTCGCTCGTGGTGGTTCTCTTGAATTCTACCGTCGCGTTTAGTGCGCGTACGCAGTTGGAACTTCCGATTTGTATTTGAGGTCCCACAGGAACTTGACTGGATGTGAGTTTAGAAATAGGAAAAGTGGGGAAAAGGGAATTCATCGTCGGGAACAGCTGACTCCCTCGAGAAATCATAGCACCTCATCAAAGCGCTTGTCAACTTTTGCTTGGACACTGTACAATGGCCAAGATAAATAAGTATACACGGAGAGAAAATAAAACTGATCATTAACAATGGCGGAATCTTATGATCTTGATTTCTCATATTAAAAAAATTGATTAACAACTCGTAGCCGCTTTACGAATTTAATCATCTTATGAACGTCTTGCCCATTACTGTTTCATATCTCCCGCCATTTTTTATCCTTCAATTTTCAATATACCGTAAACCCACGCCTTTGGGATTTTCACTTTACTACACTTCGATGTATTTGCACGTTTCATTGTGGTCCTTTGCATTGTTCGCCAGTCACCGCGTCATGGATACCGTCGCCGCGGCTCGCATAATACGTAAAATCTACAGCCGCGTTCTGCAACCACCAACCTGAAACGTCCTCTGGAATATCAACGCGAAACCACCCAGTCACCATTGTTGTTAAATACAGAGTTTTACGATTTATCGTACATTTCATTTGCTGTTTTTTTGTTTTACCATCATTGTGCACGTGTTGGGATTCCAAGTTAAATTGCCACGCATTATATAATATTCGTCGTCACAGCGATTCCAGTATTAATAACTTTTTGTTCACCATATACAGAGAATTCGAATTCGTAAGCTCCTACGGTCGAACAGACGCATGAATATTTAACAAGATATACGTTTGAGACAATTATCAAAAGTCCCGACGTTAAATCGCGTTATTATTATTTATACCAGCTTTAATATCACACCCGGTATATATCTGTATATGCATCGTGAATTGATGGCGATGTGTAGGCTGGCTGGCACAGCAGGACTTCGGTAAAATGCATAGACTTGCGGAGGCGGCAGTACCGGCCCTATACAGACTACATATACGAACGCATGTGAATGCGCCTTGAGTCTATTAAACGTAGGTACCTACCTGAACTAAAGATATCCACACACAACATATCTATAGGTATACTTGACTGAAGAACAGACTGTACAACAATGCCTACTTCAAACACCGTGGTCCTAGGGTTATTCCTAAAGACGTTTAATTATACCCGAGCCCTTTAACGAAGAAAAGTCAATTATATATTTCCCTGAAGTTTTCCCAAAGCATTGTGGAACAACGAATTAATATTACTCCTCTCAATTTACCTGATAGTCGATATAGGTATAATGAGTATACGGTATACTTACCAGAGTCGTATTAATCAAGAAAGTCATTTCGGTTAATAAAATCGTCCAAATATTCATTCAGCACCCTTATCCAATTTCCTGTCAGAGTGGTGCCAGCTGAAACACCCTTAAAAAAATATATAACAAAATCTCTACGTGTCCTTCATCTCTCAATACTCTCACTACCTCTGTTCCACGTAACTGGGTATATTTAAATCCTATTTCACATAACGCCTGCCTATGGATGATCCGGTTGTACCGGAAGCGCTGGTAGATGGGCAGAACTAGGCCGCAATGACAATGGCTCCCAGTCGCGTTAACAACACCAGCAGTCTACTGCCTACCACATTGGTGCATCCCCCAGCTAGTATCCCAGGGTCTAACCTCTGCATTCTAGTAGTCTAGCAGTCAAGTAACATTCTAGGTCCCAGGTACCGGTGTTCTAGGGATTTTTGAAATATTTCCTTAGTAACTAGAGAAAATTAGCGTACTTGGACTCTATCGCGTATACTTATCGAACCGACTGAAAAGTCTTGTACATTATGTGACTGTACAACCTGAAGCTAGCTGATACCGTGTGTCCAGTGATACGTCCTGAAAATCAGTGTTACCAACGTATACGAAAACCACTATAGTTCCGAAATTACATGGTCGAATTTCTAAAGAGTGTCTATTCTGCGATATTATTATTATTTCAGTGATGAACCAGTGTCAATTATATGAAGTTCTCGGTGTCTTTAGTAACAGCGGTTGTCAGGGGTTAATGAAGATTATGAGTATCTGGGTAATAGTTACCGACTAGGGATTTCATTTGTGGGGTGTAAAAAACATTTTTTTTTTTTTTTTTTTTTTTCAAGTGTGATATTTCTAATTGATTAATAAGCACTATTTGTACAAGATGTTCTACTCGAGCGGATACTCGTTTTCTATTAAATTAATAGCTATGCCACAGGCCGTTATCAAATACCGTAATTACATACCGCTGAGGATGTTTGTGTCTGATTAGACGTAACATTGAGTGCTGATCAAACTTAATTCCACTATCTTCGGGCCATACGCAGTGAGTCGTGTAATTGGCTGGGATTATCCACGGGTAGTTTCAACCTCTTTAACTCCCACCCTCTTTTCGTTTTCCTCGACGCGGAACCTCAAGCATTCATCCTGGATTTGAGTGGATGGTCGATTAATTGCTTATCGTAGGGTAGGGAATAACGAGAGCATTACGCTTTGAGGAATATCATGTGTAAATGCCAAATGGTACTTTCGTGCTTTGATGCCATTTTCTGTCATATGACATAGGTATTCCTCGGTGATCCAATCATCGTACCTGATATGGATTTTTGTGAGAGAATTTTGTAAAAAAATATCTACACTACACGCAGAAAGTAATATCGGCATATTGTTAATGCTATTTTCTCGAATTATGTTTGCACGAGTTTTTGACGTGACGCGCAAATGAAAATTTACGAACAAGGACGACTTCATTTTTACCTATAGTTTTTGTGCTAGTCAATTTTTATCGCTTGAATTCTCCTTCAATTAGTACCTCCTTTTTCTTGTTTTATTCTCGTAATATGCTTCACACTCCGAGCATATTTCCCTGGGTGCATTCAAGCGATTGCTTCGCGTGAACCTTTAACTCCAGACTCGACCGACCGTGCACAAAGCCTTGCTGCACCTTACTACCCTCTTTCAATTTTGAGTCCCCGACATTTTTGAAAGTACGCGATCGATTTTCCCTATTCTGTCCCCTTGCAGATTTACTTCAGAATAATCTAGTAAATGGAACGTCGATGAAATTTTCCATTAGTTTCTTATATCGTTTCTTATACCATTAGCTTCCATTTTTATTGAACAATCAAACTATCATTGAAACGAATCGACGTGAGTTGGAGATGCCGTAAAAAAAATCTAATGCATTTCATATGCGAAATCTTTCATCATTAATAAGAAGGTATAATAATGATATAAATACGTCGCGAATCCTGACTCGTAGAAATTGTCAAGACTCGAAGAATTTAACATAGAAATATTTCACAAAGATTCACTCTTGTCTTATTAGCGCTGACATGGTTCTACTTTTTACCATCATTACTAAAACATTCCAGTCACCCTGTACTCCTCTGTCTTCCACAACTGCCCACGATACGCCTGGTATTCACGTTACTGTATCCAGTTACACGTATAACATCTCTCTATAGTATATTGATAATAACTTGCGCGAATTATGTCTTACTCAAGAGATCCCATAAAGGTGAGTAAACGTAGCAATGATATATTAACACCACTTTCACGTATGACTGCTAGAAATACTTAGAGATTTACATACGTCGTTCCATTCAGTTTACATTGACGAATATCACGATATAAATTAATACAGAGTTACATAATAAAATACAGAGTTATCACTCCCAGCATTGCCAACTGCCAAAAATTCACTATCGTCCATATTAACAATCCGTTCAAGTTCACAATTTATCCCGTTATCCAAGCACTGTTCTGAGTCGCATGCAGAATATCAAATAAAGCGATAACTTCGAGGAGTAGATATACTCGCTACCCGCGTAAGATGAACGAGCCAATATGGACCGCGATTCCCGCTAACTGCCGGATTTAGTGAGCTCGATAACCGATAGCTTTCTTATTAAGTCGTCTCGGAACGAGTTATCGCTGCATAACCACCCTTGAACGTTACCAGACTGGGCGATCTTTTACTTTGAATTATATATCAGCCGTAGCTTACATAGAGCTATGAATTCATTCCTATATTAACACGTGGTTACGACTTGGTTTTTTCATTACCCTTAAACAAGTTAAACCGTCGAAGTAGGATGTTGCGTAATATTTTTTTTTTTACATAATCTTAACACTCTTATATACTTTAAGTGAAAGAGATTCTATACAAAATTTATAAAAACTTTGGAGCAGCTTTTCTTTTTCGGGAGAATTTTTCGTTCTTTTCATGGTGAGAAAATTTGAATGGGTCTTCTTATGTCTATTTTTTTATATGTTTCTTCTATACGATCTTGAGACTCGGGATACTTGAAAATACACGATTTATTTAAAATTCAGCAAAAGAGACTCTTCGCAGTACTGTATAATATTAGTTAATTAATTGATGGTAAGAAAGACGCGAGTCATCCCTATAGAAAGTTTCTACCAGGATATAATCTCTTTTACGTTTAAGCAGAGACAATCTTGAACCACTCAACTATTAAGTATTAATAAATTAAACGTCTTTTTTAAATATAACAGAACGAATTGCATAATATTCAGAATGACTGTAGAATCACAAATATATACAAATGCATTAAAATAGAGAACAGACAGTATAACCGTAAGTGATACCCAATTGAGCTTTATCACTCGAAATAGATAGTCAAGGGTCAGATATCACGGATAGATAGAATTCAGTAACTATGAGAATTCGCAAAGTTCTGTTTAATTGCTTTACTCTACCACAGACTGACAGGTCCGTTCTAATCTAACCTAACCTAACCATAAAGCACTATAAACTCCATTAAATTAACTACAGAGACACACGGTGTAAGGATGACATTCATAGAATACCTGTAGCAACCGAATAAAATCTGACATCCACCCTTAGAAAATTGTCCCCTTATAAATGTCTTTTACACGTATAGGTACTAGATACATTTACTCCGTACATCCCCTCAGCGTATCCCACTATGGCCGATATAAATTTTCAATCCTTGGAGTATCAATCTCCTTTCTAGTAGATATATCCTGGATAGTAGAATCCTTGCCGACACATATAAGGGTAGGTACGATCCTCATAGTGGGTGGTAGGTACTGTGTCTGTACCTATCTAACCCAGCCACCCCTGTCATGGATAAAAATAGTGATCCATAGCCTGCAACCCCAGGAACCTGGGATAACTTTTGTATCACCGGTGAACTTTCGTGGGTGCTTAACCCATTAAACCCCATCCATCGATCCCATCGAGAGCGTCAAGTATAACTTCCAGGGTAGAAACTACCCTTCAGTGACTTTGATACTTTCTCGCCGGGAATAAAACTCGATGAAATAGTTTGACGTTACCAGAACGTCACGTCTCCATTCCCCTTGATAAAAATTTCGCCCACGGACCTTCGCTCTGGCGAATTCTTAAAGTGAACTACGTTTCCGTCATACGTGTTCACCCTTAACTTTTCATCCCCCCACCTTCCCTGGTACATCAGCGTTAAGTATACCTAGAGCATTGATGTTCCTTGAATACCACGAAATATTACGACCAACTTAAGTCACGTCCCATTTACCTTTTCGCATTAGCCGCCGTCAAGCTGAACTTAACTTCAATTCCTTAATATACATGCCGTCGCGACGCTTTCCCACCCTTTACGAAAATTCTAATTCAACCGTGTCAGACTTAATTCCTCTACTTGAATTATTTCGATATCCAGCCAGAGACATATACGTAATATTTTTTATATTTTTCGAAAATTTTATTCCACAATTTATGTAACTACTTGGATTTATATTATGACATAAATGTATTACTATATTATTACCGCGAAGGGCATTGCTTATTCTCTCAGGCAATTCAACGTAATAACCACTGGATGTAGTAAAACGTTATTTGCCTCTATCAGACGTCAAAGCAGTTTTTATATATCCTGTTAAGGAAACTCTGATAGGTTATCTTGCTGCAGCAATGAGTGCATAGTTGGCTGCAGTGCATTTTAAATGGACCGGATTGTAACTATGCAATTTTTTGTCTGAGACTAGTAATAGGTGCTATACGGTAGTATAGTGGTATATATAGTAATATACATATAGTATAGTAGTATACCAATATGTATGGCAATATAACAGTGGGTAGTCTAACTTATCAATTTATAAGCAGTGTATCCGATAATGCGCAGGAAATTGATACTCTGTCGGTAACAACAAATTGCAGATAAATAGATCAGCCAAGTTCAATTTGACCTGCACAAAAGCCATGGTTACCAGAACGCTTTATTTTCTATTACTTTTCAATTTAACAAACCTCCACTATTTCATGTTATTTCTACAGGAATTTTCAAGTGGAATCTTCCCACTATGTGAAAACTCCAATCGCTACGTAACCTTTATCTTTGAGCTTTTATTTTTCGTTTATTCTCTCTTTCACCGAGAGCATCCACCTGAGACAGTTTATCTGCATTTTAAAGAGCAATGGATGCACTCGAACAGAATGCACCGTGGGTTTTCGTCCTGTGTGCTTTTTATTCAGGGCTTCTTTGTTGGCAGCTTAATAGTCGTTAAACGCGTAACTAACATTTACAATGGTTACTATTGTTTCTCTTTAAATAACCGAATGAAACACGTAAATCAAACTGGCGCTAACAAATTGGTTAGAATTGCATTCTGCGTTTGGGTATTGTTGGCATGACAACGAATTCCTGGATATAATTGGATATTAAACAAATAATCCAATTAATTACTATCAGCCAAATACTTAAAGCCAATCATTAAATTGAATAAAAAGATTATAAAAATAATAATAATTTCATATATATATACACACACACACACAAAGACACGTGTATGGTATAAAGCATCGTGTCTCCGAGATAAATAATTGTATAAATAAATAATACAGATAAAACTGTAATCTCTTAATAAATCGTACGATCTGATTTTATCATCTTTCATTAATATCACTTTAATCCATAACCTCTATCAACGTCGATTATACTGCACACTGTAATCCACGTTCACACATGATACGAATTCACTCACATGGATTTCAATTCCTTCCTGATTTTTATCAATGCTCTTAATGGACACTTAAAACAGAGGAGATGCATGTCCGTCATGTCTAATTTCCTGGACACGAAAAGGTCCTCCACCCTTGAACCTATCTTCCTGTTATCTTCTTATCTTCTCCTCGCGTCTCTTATTTTCTCTCTTACTTTATTTCTCCTTCTACCACCCTGTTAAACGAGGACCCTACTCACTTCCTGAATCCGATGGCAAACCGGTGCCAAGATAATTCCTATGAAAATTTTAAACGGTTCAAGTCACCTTTGTATAGGGTGATTCAAATATAAATAGCTAATCTTTTATACAAGGATTAAAACTTATTTCACTGAAAACCGGAACTTTAAGAGAAACGGAAGTCAGATATGTAAGTTTGATCAGATTCGTATCCTATATCAATTTTAGACTCAAACCCGGCTTAATGCGTAGCTAACCCGTTGAATATGATAATGCAGAAAGTTATAGCGGTATTACCATAGCATATACATCGCATGACCGAACTCGTGTATATATTAATGCGTTATCGTTATCTATGCTGACCATATGCTGTGTAATCTTCTACGTTATATCTATCCCGGTGTTTTACATTCGCATTAAATGAAAATATTTGCAGCCACGCGGTCCTTGTTCCTGGCACGTTTTTGCTGAGCGTTCGGTTTTATACCCTTTTGCCACCCTTACTGTTTATTCTCGCCCCTTACCCTCCCGCCCTTGACGAACATAGTATGAGATTCTTTCTGGCCTTGAATTTTTTCTCAATTCAACATCCCTGCTTATATTCTCATTTTACTTGTATCTTTCGAAATTGATAGATTTACTGACAGATCGAACTTAACAGAATATAAAAAAACGGTTTCCCAGGGGAGAAAGTTAAATACGGTATTTTCTTTTGTGCTTATACCAAATCATAAATCAACATGCCTCATTAAACACTGTGTATAGTGCATGCGTTTAGTATGTACCGATATTAGTGAAATACTGAAGGTACATACAACCTTCGACTTGCGCGATATACTAGAGTGTATAGATATATCGTATAATTTGCATCAATAGTTTCATGTACCTAGTCATATCGTGAGACGGCTATTGCAATATACACGAGGTACGTGTTTAGTGTAATTGCAGTTGCAGAAGCACATGTGCATATGAACATTAACTATTAAAATTGAATAACAAGCAAAAATTACAGTAAATTAAACGTCTACGTAGGGATAACGCATAATTTGTACGTTACATGAAAATAAGGCAAATAATATTGACAAGAGTAATTATTACAATAATTTCGATTCTTTTTCATTTAAAAAATTCACATTGCCAATATATCTCTTTCGCTTGTGAAAACTTATCGTACCACCGTATTGAAGATATATTGAAACCATATATCCTAGTCTGATTCTTCCAGGCATTACACTGGTGCGTATCGTTTGTATTTATAATTATCCGGATCTTTCCATATGTGTTATGGACCGGTTTTATCCTGCTTTGTAATTAGACCAATCCAAGTAGATTCTGTTTATGGCTAACGACTATGTGTATAAGTGTTACGTTGAAAAGTGTAGCTGGATGCGATATATTTTAAAGTAGCATACATTCGCTCCTTGGATTTCCTACTTCCTGATAACAAATAGGTTCGCATACTTTGCCATATATCATCTGCGTAGAACGTTTCTCCATGTTATTCTTAGCTATCCATCAACCGACAACTGTTCCCATGAGCTTTTACTATACGGAGCACTGATTTGTCTTCGAGAAGAGAAAATGCTTCCTATAGTGGATTATTAATTACCTGCTCCATTTAGGACAGCATCTTAGATACTCTTCCAATAGAGAATACTTATTGTATATCTATAGAGTGTAGTATTGTATATCCTCTGATAGCGTTGAATTATTCACTATGATATAGACTAGCCTCTTTTTTTTAGGGTGCTGATGAATTTTAAGACAAGAGAGAAAGAGTGAATTTCTTAACGATACACTCAGAAATCCTTGAGGTATCTTTTAACGAAGGGATGAAAAATTTGGAGAGAAAATGTAATTTTTGGAAATTAAATATGTAAAAAGTTTGTCTATTTTTTTTTTAATTATTGAAATATTTATCAGTCGCACTGGCACTCTAGCCACGTGAAGCGTACTGTAAATTTCTATGAAGTTTAATCGAGTAGCTTTTCGAGAAAAGGGATTTACGTTGGAAGTTGACGAAAGCCAGGACTTTACACTGGGAAGTTTACATTGAAAACGGTTGGGTATCAAGTGACTCGACCTCGATCAACACCCAGCTGATATCCCCTGTAGATCTCTAGATCCGTTCGTCGTGTATGGGGTAGCTGGCCAGTTAGCGGACGGCCGCAATGTAATCATTTGCGGTACTAGAATGGATACCTTCGACCCTGATCCTCCGTAGCTGTACCACCCTCCGGGCTTGGGATGCCTGTTAATAGGGATTGGGATCCTCGTAGGGTTGGTTGCTCCCTTGGTTGCCTACAACGCGTTAGCGTTTACTTAGAGGATTGATTTGCTGAATCCCGGGCACTGCTTCGGGGTTCTACATTTGCGATTACAACCAAGACGTTACTTGACCGGAAAGAAGTCATGCGTAGAATGATGAATAAGCTAGAAGTAACTTTGGTAATGAATTACTATAGCCATTTTAATTTTGGATAGATGATTGTATGTATGAAATAAAAAAAAAATTTTTGGAAATTTTGAATATTTTCATTAATTTGGTACTATTGAATTTTTTTAGGGATGCTTTTACCGTTAACCGCATATATGTAATGCTTGCTCTTTCGGCAGCACGGTATTAAAATTAATCCAAGAAAACTCCCCTGGGACGAAAAAGAAAATTGGAAAATTGAAATCGATGAATGGCGGGAGCAGCACCGAGTGAGGTATTTGGCGAGTAGCCAATGTTTAAACCTCCTCCGCATCCCCGTGAATCTGAACTTCAACTCCGCACGGCTTCGTCCAAACCACCCTGCGTGAGTTTTAATTACATTTCCAAACCCCTTAGGGCCTATGGCGTTACGGCGATTTATTGCATTTTTATGCCCAATCAAAAGCTTATCTCGTCACTTAACGGTACAATCATGGAGTCGGGATTATTACAGTTTTATGGACGGGATCGCAATTAGGAATCTTTTTGGATTATAAATACGTATAACTGCGCTTCTAGGTAAACTAATTTACGATTAATTTCAAGGGATGAATTTAACGTTCTTCCCACTGCGTGAATTCGGCCGGACTTCACCGTTCCCGTCATTATTACCCTCTGCCATTTTCACGTGAAAATCACACCCAGTATACTTTTCCAGTGAATTAAATATAATGAAACCCAAATATAGCCACTGCTACACGAAGTCAAGAAACCGTCTGACGAAATCGAGTAAAAACATAATAATCCAAAATATGATATAATATAAAAGCGTTACAGGGCAAGATAGGAATTATCACGTAATTATATAATCTAATTAAATTCGCCAGGGCGACAGGACGAAATTGCAAATTTATAATGTAATGAGACCAGGACCACCGCTCGACGGTCATTAGATAACATTAAACGTTTGACGCCTTAAGCGTTCACTTTATAAATCCCCAGAAAACCTGAAGTCACTAAAAAAAAAAAAAACCCTATAACAATACTGCACAATGTCGCAATTCAGACAAGTCACGAGTACCGAATAGCAAATAAACAAGGTACTAAACCGAAAGGCAATTCGAACGGCACTGGATTACTTAATTACCGAGTTTCACACATAAATGCCATCAGCCAATCATAAGAAAGCTAATAGCGCCAATAAGAAGAACATAAAATTTGTTGCAGCAATTTGCCATGGTGAAAAAGCAAGTCGACAATAACTTTTTAATACCTTACGTAAGGGTCAGTATCTGATGGGGCAGCAGCTACCAAACTGGCATCTAAATCCTGACCAAGGTTTATCCTTTGCCTACGCAATTTTCCTTGCAATATCAGCGAATCTCAACAACTGTTTCGCAATAAATGTTCGTCACAGTAATACCACGTGAAGGCGCCTTCTAGTTTCTTTAGGTTAGCCTAACCTAATCTGCCCCAAACTTGACTTTTTTTTTTCTTACGTTACCCGCATCCTTCCAGGTACATGTATTTCTTGCCGGCAATAAACCCATGAAATTTTCTGCGACCAAACAGCGAAATAAGAAAATAATCATCCACCTACCACATGTCCCGTAACATGTTTCTTAGGCGATACAGGATTAATAAATCCTACGTTCCTTAGACCAGGACTTTAGCCAGCGGCGGCAAAACCACAAACCGCGAACTTTAACCACACCCGTTAAGTGACGCAGGTGCGGAAAATAACCAATGCGGACGGTGAGAAACTGCCGTATAGAAATATTGTCATGTTTAACGAGTAAACTTTATGTGTTCTCTAATACGATGAAAAGAGTCTCGGAAATATAATATACTTGTTCTTACACGTTGTTACTGTCGATGGCGTATTTGAGAGTTATAAGGGAGATTTTTTTCAAGTCCGATAAATTCTAACGGCAGACAGTCACCCTTAGGGATGAACAGACGATAGGCAGACGTGAGGGTAGGTAAATACGCTGCCAGAATGGAGGCGGATTAATCGGACAGAAGAATGAAAAAAGGAGAGACAGGAAGTTCCCAAGGAAGAATGAGAGACCCCGTGTGTGCGGGTGGCGCATGTGTTCGCAAAGTGAGCACGAGAGGAGCTTCAGTCTTGCGCAAAATCTGTACGTATAGTAGCGTAGGGTGGTGCAACGTCTGAGTTAACCTGGCTACCGTATGGTACCATATGCTGTAATAACGAAATAGCTTTGTAAGAATCGTTGAAAATCGAAGGGATTACGTGCTCCGTTTTAGATATTTCGCAAAAGTCCATTTTCCCAGACTCACCGGACGTCACAGTCGTTCTATAGGGGAATAACGAACATCCGTTGATTTCCTTGAATTTCTTGCAGACGATATCATAAACGTATTGCCACGGTATCAAATATCCACGCCGATCTTTAAGCCTCGCTATACAGGAAGCTTCAAAAGACCCCGTCGACAGACTTGACGAAACTTTCACGTTTGCTGGATAAACCAGCAATTTACAAGAGTTTGCCCTGCCCTAAAAACAACGGGGAGGCGCATGTTGTAGGTGATGCGGATAGGGGATATGCCAAGAATAGTAATTAATTAAGAGTACGGCACCCTTCGTATAGATGGGAGTATCGGCGGGTACGGTGTTATTGGCTATGAGAATGAAGCTATGGCGGTAAGTCCCCGATGATGGATAACGCAGCTCCTGCTTCCACGTTGAGTTTCTTCTCGCAGCTATGACTTTTTGCATTTTCCAAAGGAATTTCATCGCTCGATTTATATAGGCCGCTGCCTGTACCTTAAAGCCCATTTTCGAAAACGATAAAGGTTATATCCCCAGTACCGCCACGTCATTCTACTCAAATAAATTATTAATATTTATCTCCCGGCGCAAGATACCTACAAAATCCAGTCACCGTGCCATTACTCATCGTCATTCAAATAAAGTGTCGCAATTCGTTAAAAATAAATATTAAATGACAAAAAAATTTTTTTACACATATTTACAGCACACGTAACAAAAGTCCATGAGCGTTTTTCACATAAAACGTCGTGACCCTTTAAATCCGGGTGCACCGGTACCCAGGTACACGTGCACCTATATTCCCATCTCGTAATAACGTTCAAAGGCAAGGCGCACCCGCTGCTCCGCACTAGAATCTCTAGCGACCTGCGTCTACGACACGCGAAGCATTATGGGAGTAAGAGTTAATTACGTTGGTAATGAGAAGTATGAATTCATACGTACACGTGGCTTCTGCGCACTATGCCAGTACAGATTCTCGGCAAGCTAAATGCGATCCCAGTAACGGCTCGCTTGTGCCTACGATGGAATACGCCGACGAGGAGGGTAGCAGCACTGCGCTCTGAGTAGTGATAAATATTCATGCCCCGGAGTTGCCTCTCACCACCCTTCACCATCGCTGTACGGTTTACTTACGTCACACGCTTCTGAATACGTGACAAGAGTCGCCAGATCTAGCCAGTATATGGCACTCAGCTTCAAACGTCTATTCTGTATGGTTTAACTTTTTTATTACTCGTGATGCTTCATGGGAAAATTCATACACAATAAATGGATCGGATAAAAGACCTAGCGAAATAGTCGGCACGGATTTCAACAATTGACTGAACGTCGATCACGTGTCTGGTGATATATTCCATTAACCCAGTTAGCAAACAATCCTTGGTTACGTTGAATCGGCAATCCGCTGACAACTGCACTGCCATTCTGTTTGGTTGACAGTGGGTAACTCTGGGTAGTAGCAGGGAAAAGGCAGAAAGCATACCTGATGCGTATTTACATGACGTCCGTACCAATACTCTACTGTACGTGAATGTTGGAATATTTCAGTTGTATTTATTCGTAATGGAGTACGGGTTTGGTAATAGGATCAATGCTTTACAGTGGTGATTTTCAGTTGGTTGTAAATCCGTTTTAAAATTTTGTACGTACGTAACTCGTAATGGGGTCAAGTATTTAATACTGGGTATTATTGTTGGACGTTGGATATTGTTTTAAGAAAAGATTAAAACTGCAAATGTTACTTGTTCATGGTATAGACTTTTACTTAGCGTAGATCGAAGCAGCTTGTAATCTTTTGAACGTAATAACTCTTGCTAGAAAGTTTCAATATTTACAGCTTCGAAAAACAATAAAGTAGAAGGGAAGAAGTTATAGCGTGCAAGCTGCAAACTATAAAGATCCGATGTGACCAATGAGCGTTACTTATAGGATAACAGTAATAGTACTGGAATATATATTTGAGAAATTCACAAACTAAAGGGTTTTATTTTGTATACAAAGGAAGCATATTTTGCGTATAAAGGATTATACTAAAATCAATATAAGACTGAATCATTCTGATAATGCTAGGGAGACTTAAAAGACTACGTATAGATATATACACGTATTGTACCTATAGTCTAGGTTCATAAGGATTGTACAGAGTAAACTCGTTAATCACTCGGAACCATAGGCAGCGTGGCGCCAGAATTATGTGATGTTCGGAAGCTCACCGCTAGAGGACAGTAGTGGAAGTCAGGCCAGTGGATGATTCATTATTATGCATGATGAATCGAGAGGTTATGTCATATAGCTGATGATGCTATAACGTACGAAGGTGAAACCGATCTGCATGCAGGCTTGTAAAATTGAACACGTGAATACGCGCGGAATCCCAAATGAACGATGCAGTAATTTGAAAATGGTAACTGGCTGCGCGTCGCATACCGGCATGCGACCGGTTCTCGCATACCCCGATAGATTGCACCTGACTTTAACAGCGTGGTCTGACAAAATTTAAAACTCTGCTTCAATTGTCATGGTATAGATGGGGTTAGCGTAGCTGCGCGACAACTGGATGCTGGTTCGAAATTATGCAAGGCTCGTTCGCGGTTTGTCCAGCGCCGTTAACGAAAAATTTTAATCGCTGGGTGTATATATGTATCGTTGTAATTGAACAATAATAATAAAATTTGTAGCACCGTTACGAGAGGATTGTAGCTATACGTTGCTATTCGTAGTGCATTCTGGACATTCTTATAGAAACTACGAAGTGTGACTGAGTTTTGAATTATCGCGTCATTTCTTAACGTCAATAATTTTAACGAAATCTAGAGAGACAAACAAAGGAATTTCATAGTCGAAGTGCAATAAAAATGTTTATCAAAAATTTCATGTAATTGTCTGTTTCAAAATATCAAGGTTTCTCATTCGTTAACATCTTCTCCTTGTTCTCATGCCGACATGATATAGATATAACAATGTGAAAAAAAAATGAGAATAGAGTAGTCGGAGAATATGGAAAAGTCCAAGATGGTAGAAAAAAGCACGAGTAAACTTTTCCACTTCAAGAAGGAAATTTGATACCTGATATCAGGTAGCATCTCTTGACCATCTAACCCACTTAGGTACATGTGTTATCAGGTTACGTGTCTTCAATATGAATCTCGATCTAAGTTCGTATCGTTAATACATAGATGGTTAGTGGTTCGATAGGACACCTTGAGGAGAATCATGTCTTTCCGATCCGTTCAAAGAGGAAATTCAATATTTTATATAGCAGCGTAACGCACGTATATCAACCTAATACAGTCTAGCGAATATACACATTTTTCCACCTATATCTCCATGCATTATATAAATGCTATACTTCGTATATGATTTTCCTAGGGATTTCGCATCTGACCAAAATTCCCTACATTAAAGTAACAACCCAGAGAAACTGCTTCCATCTCCTGCAGTAGATGATAGCCAACGAAAATCGTTAGCCATTTCACTTCGGATTCAGCTTGGAAAGTGTGTCGCTCGGCTGTGGCTGGCTTTATATTTAACCGTTAGAAGGGGTAGTAGTTGGGTTTTGATCGGTGAAGGGATGAAGCCGGAGAGCGACGATGGCTGCTGCGGCGTTCTCTAATCGTCCGCAAGCCGCTTAGCGTCCCTTTCACTCTCTCACCCTTCGGACCAACCGCCACCATAGTAGCGTACTAGGTGCACGTATACCAACCTTACAATCTAACAGCCGCATTCTCCCCACTGCCATTATTATATACCATCAGTGACGTCACAGAGCAACCATGTCATGCGAAAAGCCTCTAACGTTGGTCATCCGAGAAATGTCATGGTAAAAAACACTCTTAAGAACTTTTCAATCGTTTTTAAAAGCCTTTAATATATATTTTTTTTATCTTTTTCTTTTTTCATCCCCCAGCAGTGTTATCAAACTGATAACATCACGTACTACGTTAATATTCCAAAGCCTCTACGACATGACGTCACCGCGAGGACCAAGTGAAGTTTTCGACAAAATGGGGTATGAATACGCTTGGCAGAAGCTTTACGGGGTATTACTTCAAAAAGTAATTAAACATCGGTCAGAAGGAAATATTTTTTGACATTCAGCTCAAATCCGAATTTTACTTTGGCAGGTACATCATAGGTGCACGTGAGTAAAATACAGCAAGTGCTACGTCGAAATATATTCTCGTTAAAACTACCACCCTTAATGCGGTCGCGTTTGACTGAAGTCACGTGAACGATTGGAGTTCAGTTTTTTTTATCATGGCGTCGCGACGTCGACAGTAAACAGGGATGAGGGAGTGAGTGTCGAAGTAGAGTCGTGATGGCGTTAATGGTTCCCTCTGACTGTCTAGTATCACGCGTCCATAACTTCACTCTTCCTTTACGAGACTTCAACTATTCACATCCCCTTACAACCACCCAGCGGTATCGCGTCAACTCTGAAAACAACCTCCACGAAAATCAACCCTCTTCCACTTGGACTTTTTACGCTTCGTGTAACATCGTGCAATATTCTGCTTAGTGGTTTTCCGAAAGGATCAAACGATCTTCGATCAAGCTTCCAAGCTTAAATATATATATATATATATATACATATGTAGTATGTGAATGTATATGTGTACTCGTACATTGATGGACTGATTGGTGAGGGTTACTGTAAATCCTTCTTCACTTCAGTTTCCATCTCTATCTACCTGCTCTCTCGATCATTATTTATCGTCCCTATTTGCAAGATGCATTATTCAGATATTCCACCTTTCCCATTCAGCATTTATTCTCAACTCCGTTGCCGGACCGAATGACTACTTTAATCGGACAAATGCCTTGCATTCATTTTCCCGTATATGGTATAACGTGTAATGCTTGTATTCAATGTACATAGTCGGCGAGAAACAAGTAAGCCTGAATTAAATAATTTTTTAGTTTCGTTATAGCGATGTCTATGGTCATAAAATTTGTCAGTATTTTACTGCCAAGGGATGCTACAGAGATTTCTAAAATCCTGACACAACCTTCTCTCCACTCTGTTTTTCCTCCTACTCTCGCATTCTCTTTCACTTCCTCTCGCGTGACTGTTCATGCAGTTTTGCCTGGCAAATGGGTTACATCCGAGATAAATATCGCCCGCTTCCCCAACTAGCGGAACGGATTCGCGCGAGAATTGTGTTCCACCATATAGATATATACAGTGCATGAGCATTTAAAAGGGAAACTTTCGACTTAAATCACCCTTTGTTATTCGCGAATTTTTATGACGCATGTAATAAACTATCCTTTCAATCATATCGGATTCTTGTTAACACTAATAAAAATAAATAATCAATATTATAATATTGTTTAATCTTCGTTATGGAATTTTAAAGCGTTTAACGTTCTTTGAAAATTTAATTTTTAAATCTCACTTTTATAGATTAGTTAATACGTCATTCCCGTGGGAATACGTACCCATCAAATATTCCATATGGATGTAAAACGACTGGGGTGGCTCAGCGCACTGCACCCTTAATGAAAAAAACAATCACCATATGTGGTTCAATTTAATCGACGATCATAGGCTTCATGTGTTAATAAAATAAAAGTGATACTGGCGTATTGTGGATAGTGGGACAATGTGTAGAGACTCGTAATTACGGTGGATTATCGTAAGGGTGAAGCCAGGGGCGGCACCTGGCCCGGAAGGCGTGCCACCCTGCAGGGATATCTTCCTCGGGGGGTGCATGCAAGAAGTTTCGGGGATGCACGCTACATATACATATCCTACACACTACTGGCCGATCTTCGTTGCTTCGAACAGGTAAACAGATAATTTAGGATTATTGCTTACGTCATGATTATCGATTATATAAAACAAAAAAAATTGTACAACTAAAATCGATCAGCCACAATTCCACAGAAATGATTTTGTGTCTCGAATAAATTACACGGAAGGCAAGAACGGATCGTTGGAAATCTATTGGAAAGAGGTAAAAATGTCATCGCCATTACCCAAGGGAATTCTGTGACTCGTTTACAAATTTCATCCCCACGTGGTGTCCCAGAGTCAGTATTTTATAATAAAGAATAGTGCTGACCACATTGGTAAATTATATCCTAAGACTTTTTCTGTCTTACATCTCAATTCTTCTAGACCATTAGAGAACCCAGAAATTTATTTAAATGCAGATGATTATAGCAGTGCAATTGATATCTGATATTTTTTAAGATATTTGTCTTGATTACTAATTCTGGTCGATTTACTCGGTTCGACATGGTGGATCGTCGCGAATTCAACTGATAATTTCTCAGTTACAACCCCGCGGGCATTACATTGCTCGTTGCTACAAGGAGACACTGAAAACTCTCTAAGTCCTAGACATTGATTAAGATACCAGCAATTCTTCCATTAAATCCCAATGCTATGAATTCTAAAGTGTTCCTGCTTAAATCTTCTTGAGTTACGTACCTTAGCGTCTACTTATACAGTGTCGTCGGGATAAGGAAGCTACACAGGGACTCGATTCCTTAAGTTTTCTTCTTTGTTCTTTATAAGTATCCGACGTCGTCTTCACTTTGAAATTCATTGAAGCTTATCTAGGAAATTTGTCACTTCGCTGAAGGCAGGATACTTTTTCGTTTTTTTATACATCAAAATATATGAACTATTACGTATATCTTATTGATTATATCTACAGTCCCTTTCATATGTAAATTCCATGAAAAGAGATACCATTTCGAAAAAGGTATCTTCGATCGTAAAAATACATATCGAAAAGTCTCGAGTTTATCGGAATCTCATTTTTCATTATGAGATTTACGTAATCGCTTGATGAGGCGAGATAAGGCGTTTTTGTAACATTAGAATGTGAAACGAGGATACAAGATTTATACGTCTCGTGTAATTCCAGTTGGTAATTTTTTTTACTAGACCACGTAACACTCCCTTGGATGTATTTTCGATAAATACCAGTTTCCTCATATTCATTTACTGTATCTCTTGTGTGTCGTTATCAGCTGCTATATTTTTTAATATTTCATCTTATCACCAGAGTCAAATACGAACGCACAGAATTTGCTAAATAGTCGTTGCACTAGTGTCCCCATCTATAGATAGTACAGAAGACAATGAAAGAGTCACGGTTGCAATTTTTGCACATTTTAATCGATCGACAACCGAGACAATAACAAACGCCAAGCATTTAGCGAACTGGCTGTATGCTTCGCATGGCGCGTTAAAAGCTCACTCGTTCCTGCTATATATCGAGAAACAACATCAGCAGCTGTCATTGAATCGGAATGACGTATAGTCGACTGTCAATCGATGTGACACAATTTCAAGCAACTATAACACGTCCCAGTGTTATTTCTGAGTATGGATACACACATGTATATATGTATATGCCTATGCCTCTTCCACACAAGCGAAAAATATTCACGAATTAAACGTAGATACCAGAAATATCGCGTAACAATTTTGTATCCTATGAACGACCGAATAGAAGCTTGAATAACGTGGTTTATTTTCATCCGTATATAACACAGAGGAAATATGGAAATCGAAATAGTGACAATAAAAATATTCTATAAGAAAATTATATTCGTACGTAAAAGACAGACTCGTAAATTACAAGCGTATCGTGATTCTTTGATGATTTTAACATTTTTTACGAAATATTCACTGCGACTCATCTGCGTCTGCTTTTTCATAATTGCTACTGTAATATCGTCTCCGATGCTTTAGTATAGCCAAACTTCTACGCAACGTCCATTAATTCACTGAGATTTCGTCATTCGCTGACACTCGCACAACACAGCGCCAGAAACTTTAAACTTCTGATCTATTCCGGATAACGTGGGACTCTGGTGGTGGAACTTGTACTACTGGTTAGTTACTGAACGTTTCCGGCTGCTCAGTTAGATTTTGGTTTAGTCTCTACAAAGTCGAGTTTTCCATTCTCAATATATACGACTTATAGTCAGTCTTGTTAGAAAAAGTTGAATACATGTGTAATGCTTAATACTTATTACCGAGTAAGTAAAGCTAAGTTGAGAAAGGGCAGACGTTATTTAATCGATAGTAAACGAAGGCTACAAAGGGAGATGAAAGAGAACAGCATATTACGCTTAAGTGCAACTTGAAGCTTGCTTGAAAATCTTGGGAAATAATACAGAGTGAAATTTTAATATTGGGTAAAATTTTTTTTTTCGTAAATATACACTGCAAATATTTTCTTATATTCGTATCGTTTTATTTTAACGTATTTTCCCATTCGTGTGCTATAAAGTGTTTTCAGCATTTTTCAATTTCTACCACCATTGTATTGTGGTACATAGAGTGACGTCACTGTTATAGAAATGACTGTTCTCAGTATGTACAATATATATTTCTTGCTTTTCGTGTTACAGGATCTACAATCGGAAATCGAAACTCATCGTGACGTATATGCATCACTGAACGGCACGGGACGTAAATTATTGAGCTCGTTGGCCAGCCAGGATGACGCCGTTATGCTGCAGCGTCGTCTGGATGAGATGAATCAGAGATGGCATCATCTCAAGGCAAAAAGCATGGCTATCAGGTAAATCCTTAAGAGCTACGTGTATTGTGTCTATTTTAGCAAATGTGCTAAAATCGTATACTATTTGATAAGAGGTTTAGATAACAGCTGTGTACTGAATTGGACGTGTCAAAGATTTTTGAGGAACAAAACGAATGAACGGTCTGAATGGATATTTTTGGCATCGTCTGGCGACTTGCGTTATATTACTAACGATACTATTGCTGGTGCTATTGGTGCTGCTGCTGCTGCTGCTGCTGTGCAGATGCTGGTGGTTATAACTTGGAAAATCCAAATTTTCTGTCGTCACGTTATTTCCATTTATTCTTAGCCAAACGATCCGGAAATGGCAGAAGTGCGATTTTTACATAGAAAATCAACAAAATCGATACCCCCCAAAGTGTCTCACGATAAAAGGAACAAGACTTCAAATCTCCATTTTATATTCCCAGGAGTAAATCCAGTTACAGGAAAAGTGTCTCTTTTCGATATGACAAGTCGATCTAGCAGCCAATCAAATAGAATCGACTCGACAACAAATCTCAAAGCGTTGACGCGGCACTTCGCAATACGAACGAGGGAACTCTTGCTGATGCTGAGCTATAGCGACGGTCTGTATATATGAAATTATTAGGAAACAAGAGAAGCTTGAAATACCATAACAAAAAAAGTCAGACAAAGCAAAGTGAATTTACACTTTTAAATAATGCTACGTTGCCAAAGATACACCGAAACACTTATAAGACTGACTCCAGAAGTTTCGTTCACCGTTAACTTAAAATCGACGACTCTCGAGAGACATTAGCAACGCGAAAATGACAAAATAAAATACCCACCAACCATTAATTCACGAAAACAATAAAAATCTAACCCACCCACATACGCGACCAATATCGGCAAAAGTTCTCGCAATATGTCAAGTACCGTACCAGAACCCATTCAGAAATGATCCGAAAAATGGGATATTTATCGTAGTCCCCTTCGCGTGGCTGCGTAGAAATCGCACGATTTCATATCGAATTTATCCCTCTCCATATCCTCCTGGCAGCCAGCACCGGAAAGGACGACGGGATAGTTTCTAGAAGAAGTCTCGGTACCGAACAAAAATATATATACCTAACATGCCAACCATCGATTTTTACCAGCTATATTCTCTTCAACATAAATCCTCAGTAGCACGAAAGATTCCTCGGTACCCACCACGACCACCACCACCGCCCTGGTAACCAACCGCCATTACAGAATTTATCGAAGCCTTTGGTATATTGCTAACCACAGACTATACAAGTCGGCAAGAGAAAAGTTTTCTGGCAACGCCATAACGACTACGGCATATTCTACCCAGAGTCCCGGATGCACTTGCCAGGGAAAACACAAACTTTCGACGGCGCTAAACGCACAGGAACAATGCCAACGATGCCCTTAGAGTTTCGAGAGCCGAGCGATACTCGCGGTAGTTCGACTACCTACGTAGGATGTAAATTCCCGGCATAGCGTTGCCTTCGGCCTTTGACAATGTCCCGTTTATAGAGGATAGGCAGATTGGCGATGCGCCTCTGGCGTTATGTATCTACGTATCGTGTCTAGGATATATATATACATATACATATATAGGTAAACAGATACCCATATATATACCAATTTATGCATATATGTAGTCTATAACGCGGTTAGGTACCTATAACCAGGTAGTGATGTATAACGTCATGTACATATATCTGTATATATACTGGGTTACCAAATGGAGGTAAGATCATTTCCATGGAGTATCAACCTCGCCACAAGCTGCTGGAATTGCCCGATAGAAATTTCAAGACTCGCCGAAGTATAAAGAGTTGTCGTCCGACCCCATTCCAGAAGCTGGGTATAGCTTGGGCGAATTGCAGGGGGTCGATTTTCCCATACGAAGAACTTCGATTTAAATAGGGCCGATAGCGCTGTCAGCATTCGGTTTAACCTAGATAGAGTCGAGCAATCAGTCTCCATTAATTAGCCGAACTGTGGCCAGAAGTTGAGCGTGATTGTGGTCTCAGGGGGTGGTGCGCACGAGTTACGTGGCTGGTATAGGGAGAGAATTTCACAATTGGTATACGAACTGCTAACCTCCCCACTTGAGTAATTCAAAGTTCAGCATATTTAACGGGGGATTGGCCTTGATTGATATATACTTACATATAGATTTATCGTAACCTTTTATTTCTGCATTAGCGACAAAGACAACCCAGAAAGACCTATAGGTCTTCAGCGAGGTCTCTAGTAATCAATTTTTCATTTCTCCCTATAGCTAAAAGTCCATTAAGTCTTTTTCAACCTTCGCGTTCAGCAAGGCCTTTAAAAAGTACTCCGATGTGACGTCACTACAGTGCTTTTTCGAACGACACAATAAAACAGACAACGGAACGGAACCGAACAGGAATCCGGAATAGGAATAATTAAAGGTGTCTCTTGACATAGACTCGTTCCCCGCAGGGAACAGTAAGTCATCCCACAGGATTTTCTCTCATTTCATCCCTGGAACACAGACCGTTGTAACGGGAGGATGTGAATAAATCGCTGACAGCAACAAGACACGAAGCTCTCGCGAACCAGATAAAAGTCTCTAATAATCTTCGACCTCGGAAATCCGTTATATGTATACCATATGTGACAATATCCGACATTGGTGTACTATATGCTATATACGGTATATATACATATGTATATATGTATACATGCCAGAGAAAGAGGGTAGATAATATAAGAATGAAGGAGACGAACGTCCGGGAATCAAAAAGGCTGTCACACGTAGAGTCACACGTGTGAATCGCATATAGAAAACAGGAAACCATATATGTATGTAGACCGGCTGACCCTTTTTCATCTCTGTGAAAATTGAAGTTATTTTTATACGACATTGCGAGTAATAAAGGATAATACGAAAAAAAAAAAAGAAACAAATGGCCAGTCTTATCCGAAGGAGAATAGGACCGTATCCGACACTAACTCATTTTGCAACTTGCGTCCGTATATAGATATACACACACAGTATATAATATATAACTAGCTATATATATCAGACTAACCTTATCGGATGTGCAGGGGTAAATAATTCGAATTCAGGTTATGATAAGGTGTGGCTTAGTATTAATCCATAGGAGCCATTGCGCAGTTTAGTACACGTGGCACACGCCACGAGAAATGCACCAAGGTTTCCCTTCTAATAATGTATGTATTCCATGTTTATACATTCCATTCTACGCTCCCAGGTATTGCAAATCCCTTCGAACCAGATGCGACATTCGGTTAGCTCAGCTACTCCAAGATTCACTGTTAAGCACACACGTATCTAATCGGCGATTATTGCATCAGTCTTTGATGTGCTTTGTAGGTGGTGAAAAAATATTTTGAAAAATCCAAATAAATCTGTCAATCAATTATCATAAATTCAGTGGGATCTTGGCACGACCCAAGGAATTATTTCTTTGTCAAGTACAGTGATCGACATAGTAATTTTAACGATATCTGGCTTGGAAGGCTTTTGCCCGGTAACTTGGTTCCCCAGAAATTTCTAATTTCCGGGAGGCAGTTTCATAGGGGGGTTGAGTATAGGATTGTTTGACGGGATAAAGTATATAGAGCGTGAGATAAAAGGCTAGCAGAAGAGAGAATGGGGATGGTGATAGAAAGAGAAAGACGATGTAAAAGACACAGGTGGCTAAAAGGATGCTGATGGAAATGGTAGATTGGTAACGAGACTAGTATTGTGCCAGTTGAAGACAAAAGTTGATGACGTAGAGAAGAGAAGGTGAGAAAACACGAAAGGAACGTGGAAAGACGACGTGACAATCAAGGTGGTATCTGGGAAATGAGGTTTTTGCTAGAACAAAAGAGCTGCAGATTGCCAGTGTGCGAACTTGAAGTTAGCTCAGTGGGTCGCTGCAGCATCTTAGTAATCTGGCAGCAGCTAGATTCGCTTGGATGATGAATAGTTTGTTTTGATATTACAGATAATATATGTATATATGTATTTATGTATACAGATATAGTCAGTGACTAAGTATTTACAGACTCTAACTTGCTACTCCAGCTATCCATCTACGTACTACTAAAGATTTCTTGTCAAGGTAGATTTAGTACACGATTTTCCTTTACTCTTAGAATGCCGGTAAACGATTTCCCGGTAAGACGTACAGTCGGTATAGTAGTACTGTTGGTACCTACTGGCACGGCAAAGCCTTTGTGAATCCCAGGAGGAAGGATTGAAAAAGTTAGATACATCGTCTCTTACAAATGTTTTTACAATTCCTGTCCTTACGTATACAAGGCACGTTTCGTTGCGAAGTGTTTGACGAGGACGAAACATTTTTCAATGGCAATGCGATTGCCATGATTTTTTTAAGGTATATAGCAGACGGAAGTCATCGTAGTTAACGTAACACTACTCTTGGCTCCGGGTAGCATAACAAAGTCGACTAACGTATGAGCTCACTGAATCCAATGGTTCTGGGCTACTTCCGCACTTTGGCTCAACCATTTGGTATCCAAGCCTGAAGTCGTAGAGTGCAGCGTTCTCGCCACTAATAGTCTCGTTGTTTATGGGCAGAAGTTCAGACGGTTCTCGTCCGCGCTTGTTTGGATTGGGATTGTGCTGGTAAATTGTCCTGGGGTTGAGTTATACAGCGCACCGTAGCAATTCCATTTACAGGGTTTATTACGTTTATGAAAGAGACCCGCCAGGGAATGCCGGAGGAGTCGCCAAGTGGCAAATCACAAGTGGGACGTTGTTGGATGGGAAGCGTAACGAGAGAATAAGAATATTCCTGGTGAAATCAAGAGAACGTAAAAGTGTGAGAGAAAAAATGAAATGGAAATAACGAGAAGCGAGAGTAGTATAAAGGGTCTCGATACAATATTTAGAAACTCAAAAGCTCGAATGTTAATGACGATTGAATAAATTCGATTGAAAACTCCGCATCAAAAAGTTAAAGTCGAAATCGATTAAATTCGTATTTAATCACATTTGATACCCGTAAAATTAATGCTGCCAGATATACTTGCTTTAACTTTACCCTTACTATCCTCTGTTTCGCGGTTTTGTTCTGGTATTTTAATTATCCTTAATCTCCGACCACAGGCATACCAACAGTTCCACGTAATCAAAAGTTTCCTACTACTAGAACTCTAGTCGAGTCGAGCGTTTCCAATTAAGTTTTTCGTCCCTATTATTTTGTCCAGCTGATCGCACAAGCTCAAACAGTCCCCGCAATACGATTAGACCTATTTACCCATGTAATACTATTATACGAATCTGCGAACAAATACTTGCTACGAGAAAGATGGACTTTTTTTAATTCGTTAAATTTTCATAACTTTCGAATAAAGAGAAATAACAATTTTTTTTTTTAATTTCACCAAAAATTGTACAAACACGTTACAAACAAAAGAAAAAGTACAAACACGCGCACGTACTTGTATCTGCGTACCAACCTAAAGCATGAAAAGTTTCATCCAGTCGCATATTATATAGCACGTGGACGTTATGAGTGACTGCAGCTCTTACCGACGCAACTTCTCTTTATGCATCTATCATATCTATGCGTCCTTTTTTGCAAGCCCACGGATATACAATGCGCTTAAGAAAATCCTCTCAGAACTACGTACGCTCCTTTAGAATTCCACAAGATTTTCATCGACGTAACAATAACCGTAATATATTCGGGGCCTGTTTCTTGGCGATATGACGTCACCTGCCAGAGTAAGGAGTCGGCGGTGCAGTACAACAATGCTGAAATATAAATCTAAAACCCAACGGCTATCCCTTCTGCCCCCGAATGCCCTCCTACCCTCATACAGAATCTCCACGTAGCTAGCATCCCTCCAAGCCACATCTAGACGCAAAACGTAAGCGCAAAATGTAAATACGACCTGACGTAAACGCATCACGTTTATATTCTTCTCATATATATATATATATAGATTTCTCATTTTATAGGGCACTAAAGACTTTATCACCTTGTGGTATTATTATGATTGAAATTATTCGGCCTGTCAGATTCTATTCCCCTTCTTTCATCAGTGCTATTCCGCGTACTGGCTATTGCACTTGTTAAAGTATTTTTCTATTTTCTTTTTTCAGAAATCGACTGGAAAGTAACACGGAACACTGGAACGCTCTGTTGCTGTCACTACGCGAACTTATAGAATGGGTTATCAGAAAGGATACAGAATTAACAGGATTAGGACCCGTTTGCGGGGACATTGCGGCCCTGCAGAAACAGCAGGTTGGTAAAATTTCAAATAAAAATTCAATACTTTTTTTTTTATTATATAACGTTACTTGGTTATTGACATAGAGGTTGGGTATATCATAAAATATTATACACATATTCCCTATTGATAAGCATCCTCCTGTCCATCTTTTATCACAGCCCTAATCTCTCTGGGAATTAACGTGCGTTTGATACCCTGACTATTAGCGATCCCTCGTCGTCTTCCTGAAAACACTGTCTGATATCCAGGGGTGGACGAAGGTATAACGAATCTGACGAAGAGATTAAATCCCCCCGGAAACGACGACACTCAACCTGCCTTAACCGACGTGATTTACGAAGGTTCGCCAAATGGCCCGGGCGGGCCAATTTTCTTTAGGCAATTCACGTAAAAATTCGATTTATTTTAACCGCCGTATACACGCCTCCTGTAAACAGGCTAATACGCACGTAATTTCAGCTATGATACATCAGTGTCCACTGACACATTGCAAGTGCGGCTTTTCTCGACTCCCATCATACCAATGGTATATCGGTACACCTGTTATCAATGATATAATAGATTCAGTCTCCCAGATGCGAACATCACCGACACATCCTGACGTTCAAAGATTGACGGCTTGTCGTGTGTACTAATCCTGATTAGCCACGTGCGCGTAGCTTGTATATGCATATACCAGCCCCACGTGATAATCCTGAGTGCACGTCGGAGATAAGGAGGACTATGTTGTAGATCATCAATGTCATCGTGAGGTGTAGGTTAGTTATGATCAGCTTCCGTATTTGGAGTTATTGATGATATAGCTTGGACCAAATAGTGATGAAACTGCTAAACAGACATCGTATGCATTGTTACGTAACAATCAAGAAATTGTAAACGTATATTGATTTATGTGTATATATAGATAATGGCTGGTCGTCATTAACAACACCAGGCAATTTAACATATTCCAATACACCAGGGTGAATTTGAGAAAATGACTTCGGCCATTTTGCAGGACGGCCAATACACGTTTACGCATAATCGTGCATAATTGAAACGGGCTGTATCCTCTGTGGACAAATACGTATGGCTTGGTAAGCGGCAGCAGGTGCTTTACCGAACAGCTGTTACGCTAATGAATATAACAGGAGGGGGTGTGGATTTCATCCCCTGAGCTTGCGTGAAAATCGCCACTCTGTGGGTCCATTTGATATCTTGCGCAATTCTGTCGTTGTCAGGGATACTGTCTGAAATGTTTATTTAACGCCATAGGTACTGTTTCAAATGACAGATAATTAAATGGATTGGGGTTGAAGTTCACTTAACAGGGTGTTTTTAATCTTATCCGACGGCTGTAAATGCTAATCAATTTCTCCTGAACGACTTTGGTATACGTCGCGTGGTAGAGGGTTGGTACTTGCTGAAATGGTTTTACCGTCAGAAAACTGTCTCTGGGTATACGATATGTCCTACCTTCTTTACAAGGAATCCTGTTTCTTGGCTCCTGAGAAAAACAACGACTTCCAGGACTTCCTTTAGCCAAAGGACTGCGATATTATCGGGAGTGCTGCTCGAGGAATAATACTGGGGCAATAATGACATCGTGGGGTTGAGGGGCGTGTTGAGTAACTGCCGCGTCGTGACGGTGGGGTTAGTTTTGGTGGTTCGGGAGCTTAAAAGCCATTTGAGATCGTATACGATTCTAATACATTGACTAACCAACGGTGCTATAGCGTGTCGGATATTAAGGGAGGGTAAATTGAAATAAAGAATCGTATGTAGGACATTCTAAATTCTTTTTCTAGACTATTTCGTGTATCGGTTCTACGTTCAGCTTGCTTCTACATATTCGGAACCGTCTTGTGGGGTCGAGAAATAGAGAGGAAAAAAGTGAACCTAGACAATTTTGTTAAGACATCTCACCACGAAGCGTGCAATATTGCAAAAGTGGGTTTACCCACTCGAGGCTTGCATGCCGCTGGTTTTCTTGCACTGCTGCTTCGCCAAATTTAATTATGGATGCACATGCCGCCACATGCTAATTCTAAATTACGTACCTCAACTTATGTCCTCTACGCAGAACGCCATTACGGCACACGTATCTCCCTAACATATCTACCTCAAGTATCATAGCGGCTCACTGTAGCAACACTTTAGCAACTCGTGGTATGTATTGAGGATTTAAAGGGGATAATTCCGTAAAAGTATCCCTTAACGTGAGATCGTCTCAAAAGTATATTTAAAATTAAGTATGTAGGTCGTTCGGCGTTGCAAAAATATTTCGTGGACCTTTAATTTTTTCACGCGCAGGTTACATTCCTTGTAAACGTACAACCCCGTTGTGATTATTTATATATAATTTTTTCATTTAAATAATATATTTCACCATGCAAAAGTATATTTCTTTTTGATTCTCAGGACGATCATCGTGGCTTCCGAAGACAACTAGAAGACAAACGACCGGTCGTTGAAAATAATTTACTAAGTGGTCGCCAATACATCGCCAATGAACCACCCCTTTCGGACACATCCGACTCAGAAGGTAAGATATGCCCCATGACCTTTCCCGATATATCAAAAAGTTATCTCTCTTTGTGCAAGGCACGCCTAAAAGTCAAAGTTTCCGAAGCCCTCTGCTGTTACCTTCGCTAAGGGTCAAAAAGTTGTTGGATAAGGATGAGGAGGGTGCACGGTGGTACAGACTCCAAAATCCCTAGATAGATCTCTTTAGCGAGCCGAGATTACGCGAAGCTGCGAAAAATAAAAGTTATTTCGACAGTTCACTCCATTAGTTAGGCTCGCGTTTCTCCTGGACCGTTATTCCTTTTTTTATTCCAACCCCTACCCCCACCCCCCCCTCCCTCCCCGATCCCTGCTCTAGCCCCGTTTCCTCTATCGTGCTTTCTGCCCACTCTCTATCTCCCTATCCCCACATACCTTTGGATCCTTTTCGCTACAATTTTTCACGTTAATTAAATGCTCGACGGATTTGTGATGTCAGCCAGCAAGTAGTGAGGCCTGGTTCGTGAAGTACACAAAGTTTTTCGGCCTAATCCCTTCGGATACTTCAGCCACCCTGACAAGCCTCATTTATTATTGTCATGCTTTTTCGCGCAGCTTCCTATCCGCGCCAACGCAACAACCCCGCCGTACAACGACAGTCACTGTTTGAATATTTCATTTTGGTAATCCTGATGGCCTAGAACGGATATTAAGAAAATCCCAATCCTAAACCTTCGCAGAAGGACGGTGAAAATAGATGTTCGAAATCAGCACACTAGAATATATATATTTATAGGATAAAAAAAAATTCTTATTTTACTACAAAAAATTATTTCTTTATTCCCACAAAAATTTCAAGTTACTCAAATCGAAGTACAGCGTCTGCAATTGGACCGGAAATCTAGTACAGTGTATACCTATATCGTCTATTTATTACTCTATTATTTTCCAGCAGTGACAGTCAAGGCAATCCTTCCACTTATCCTATAGTAGTAAAATGAAGGTTACTATTCACGTTCAAATGGAGCAGGCATACCCAAGGATAGTATATACATAGATAGTATATACATAGGTATACTATCCTCTCATGTAAAGGACTCGAGGACTCAAGGACTCCGGGACTCGAGAGGGTATCCCGAGGGAAAGTATTACGTTTCCGGTGACGCTACCAGCCCTCCTTAGGCCACTTACGATTAGTTGAACACTGAGTCACTTAAGTTCTACAAGGTGGTAACTGGACCTGAAAATACCAAGGGAGACTTTTAACGTGAACTACACGACATTTAGTTACATAGCACGACATTGAATCCCCTCGATAAATATTCATTTGGAATTCTTAAAACTTAGATGGAGACTGAGTCATTGATTGGTACAAAAAATATTAGTTAACCGTCTATTCTATTCTCTATAGTACCTTCATTCAGATACCCTCGGGCTTCTTGTACCGAAGTTGTTGGTTCTAATAAGTTAGTCGTTTCTACCCCGCGAAATGATCTTATTTGAAGTTTTAATACTAGGTAGAAAGTACAGCAGTAATTTTCCAAAGTCATACGCAATTTATAAATTGTAACAGAGATTGTTAACGCTGAATATATCACTGACTTGATAATTGTACTTTATTCGTAAAGCAATCGTTATACAGGGAAAGCAGTAAGAGCACTTAAAAAATTGTTGGTTATTTAATGCCAATTTTCATATTTTTATCATTAGTCCGTTTTGGGTTTAATTTAGTGATTGTATTTCCATACGATTCGTGATACGCGTAATAATTGTCCTATTAAATAATTTTAATTATCATTGCAAACTGTATGGAAAATTGAATTATTTGGACAAAATTATTATATATTCACGTATTATACATACGTTCAACTTATTTATATTTTATTTTCTATATTATGGCACTGTGCTATCATACTCAAAATAACCGAGCACGTACTGTAGATTGTCTCATTATACTTTAACGCGATAGCTTGTAATACCCAGAGCCCCTGAACGCCGACAACCAGTTATACTCAGCCGTTGGATGTGGCATCATACGGCAGGGTAAAGGATTCCTTCATTAAAGGTTATACTCGAAATTAAATTATCCGGGTATTAGCAGATAATTTCACTAGTTAATTCTTTATTGACAATAATATCTGAAAACTGTCAATAATTGATTCATTAATTATCTACAGTAATCAAATTTTATTTGCTCCCCTATTCGTACTCCTGCACGCTACTCGTAATAACGTTAAACACAAATGGATTTACATACTTAAAAGCAGTGATACCTGACTGTATACTGAATTTAAAAGTCTGATATACACGATAAAAAGTGGCGCGCATATTCTATCACATGATACTCGGCGATTGTCGAAATTGCAACAAGGGAGAAGCACAGAGGCAAATGTCATAGGCAAGCCGGTGTTACGCGTTTGCACGAAAACCTCAACCAGAGAGAAACTCCTGGTGGACGTGACTAGCGAGCAGAGCAGCAACTGTTGAATAGATAACTTACCAACGTGAAGCACGCCCACCTAATTCAATTCGGTCCAAATAATTTGGCTCTCTCCACAGGATCAGAATCCACTCGGTAAAGTAGGCAGTCGGTTATCGACGTTTTTTTGCCGCTTTGAAATATCATTAAAAATTTTTTAAAATGAACGCGAAAACGATAAAAATTATATGAAAATTTTTCACGTCCCACATGAAGTAACCACACGCAGTCTTTTGTGCCAAATAATTCTAAAAAGAATTTTCCATGCAATTTTTTTAACTCAAAACCGCCCGATAGCGAATTCCAAAATTTCAACCCCCATTTGAAATTCATTGCTATCCGCTTTGGCATACAGGGAATTAATTGTCGAATGAATCATGTATCGTATCACGACAGACATTCTTTTTTTCCACGTATGTTTAGCATTGATAACGCCTACCAACCTGGCGGCTATCCTATCTGCTTCATGTTATATTGATTTATGTTTATAGTGGTAGGCGTACACTTCTAACTGCAAACTCTCGTATCTTTCTACACTAGCGTTCGATGCACTTGCTAGAAACGGAATGATTGCATTGTCATTCGTCACTGACTCAAATCAAAAGTGCTCGACTTGAAACGATCGATGATAGGCGGCGCCTGATACTTGTCCCGTAAACATCGAATCAATATATATATATATATATATATACTCCGTTACAACGGTTTTCATCATCGAACCTGTCTTTTGTTTTCCCATCGTCATTCTTCCATGACATAAAAACCACTGCAATTCCTATATCTATACATACCGAGTATATCGCCATTAAAAACTCTCCAACATGTAGGAAACGCATGATCGATGACCTCCTCTTGTCAGCAATATAACCCGCTTTGACATTTCTCAACGTTGCAGCCGGCAGAGAGCTCGACGGCGACTCGAGGGGTTATAGAAGCGCCGAGGAACAAGCACGAGAATTGACTCGCAGCATCCGCAGAGAAGTGAACAAACTTTCCGAGCAATGGAACGCGCTGATCGAACGTAGCGATGCGTGGAAGCGAAAACTCGACGACACTACAAACGTAAGTATCTAATACGTTACTGTCACACGTAATATTTGACATACTTTATCACACACCGCACATATCCTCAACGTGAACATTACGTGACTCGTATTGGTAAATCATAAATCAAGTCTGGTACCATAAGAAAAAAATATTCGAATTTGATAGATGGTTTGAAAAAATATAACTGTTCAAAATTTCTACCATTTAATTCCCCTAGAGTTTTTTCATCTTGGCAGGAATTCAACGTCCCAGTCGAATCCTCTGATAATAACGTATATTCGGCATTATTAAGTGTATTGCCAGAGGACCACTAGGGATTGGAGAGGGTATCAGTCTCGATTTCGCCCTATCACTTTATTATTGCTTGTGCAATTTTCTCTATCGCTCGGCCGTTCCATTTGTTGAAACGGGTTTTGTGCCCTAGAGGGTGTAGCCCCACCCTTGTACGAGCCTCCTCGAACGTGGTCATATATAGGAGCTAGGAGGGAAGCTAGGGAAGATCGCCATGGGGGTTGTAGTTAGAGGAAAAATACACTTCTGACTGACCGAGTGACGTGTCGTGGTTAGCTGCTTAAGGCTCGACTCGCTTACGGCTACTATGATTGATTGGCAAGTGACATGTGTAATTCTCCTGTGTTATTGACCAGCAAGAAAAGCTTACGTACGTTTTACGTGAAATAAATATCTACAGAATCGTCCCCGATTGCACTTCTCGTACTACCAGGTGCATTGCTGGGATGTTACTCGAGGAGTGTTGCTTTCATTTGCCGTGAAAAGGGGTAATCGGTTAGCATCAACCACGTGAAATATTTATGCACGGAATGAATCTCGGCGGAGAAAGGAAGAAAGAAAGAAAGTGCCTGGTTGCACCTTTTTTTTACTCTTCCACAATGTACCGAGCTTAATTCTGTACCTGGTGAACCTGGAAGGTAGTCCAGTTCAATGGTATCTAAACGTGGTGCGACCTAGTTCTTCGCTTCGATGAAAGGAACTCTGGATGAGTATTGCTATTCTGATTATATATATTTTTAAAAGCACATGTGAAGATTCGTTAAACAATTTACTGATATGTTGAAGGATAGGAAGATATCGTATGGTTTTAATGCTACAACGTGGGTGGAATGTACCATGATTCTCTTCATTTTTTTTAATGGTCTGTACACACTCGTAAGACAGTTTACGATTACATCTTGGTCACCCGGAGGCGGGTCTCACTATATTGCATAACGATCCATGGATTACTTCCTAGCATACTAATCTATGCAAAATATTTATGGCTGACCAGTACTTGAATGCATCACTGTTCACTGGGTATATTGGTATTTGAGTCTGGAAGCTGTGATCAGTCAGTTAGAACAGTCTGATCATTGAGAAAATGTTCCACTGTATTTTAATCGTTATTTTTGTATATCGTAGAAATACGACACCCAGGTCATTTTATTCACGAATAAAATAGTAGTTCGGTATGGAAGATTTATGAATATTTTATATATTTTTTTCCAAATCCATAGGGAGCAATATATTAATTAAGGACAATTTTAATGCAGTTATTAATTTACGAGAAGAATCCGAAATTATATTTAAAAAAATTTTATTCTTCAAAGACTCCTTATCGTATCTGCTAATTAATAGAGATCCTATTTCGTTAGAGTACTTAACGTAATACCGACTTCCTAGGTACCGAGGAAGGTAAAGTGATTTTCCCTTTTTCGTCTTATTCCTTAATTAGAGGTAAAGTAACGTTATTCCTGCAAGAAATACCCGGAAGTTTCCTTCAGCATTTCTCTGTTCGCGCGATACAAAATTGTAACGACCATCGTAAAACATTACTCGACTACTTCGTTAGAAAATCGACGAGTATGCTTAGAGGTGATAACGTTTAATCAATTTCTAGGTAAAAATAAATCATAAGGAATCAGTAGTCCCGTAGATTAATAGTCACTGCGACCAATCGCCAACAACAACCAAAAAAAAGGCACTAGGTATCAAAGTTACCGAGTAATCAGTGAAGTTTCCACAAATGCATAATTTATGAGTAAAACACAATTTAACTTTTAAATGCTTCTATACACGTATACGAACTTATCGACCTTTAAGTTATCAATCCTGGACGCCATAATAATTATGACCAACACATTTCGCACAACCCCATATCGATATTCCTTCGCGTCCCTAATTAAAAACTCCCTTCCAGATCATGCAACGAGCAACCTCATAAAAAGTCTATATAAACAGACGTCGATCAGCCTCGCTCCTGGTCTCATCTATACTGATCTAGGTATACCTAATTCACAGTAACTACCGTGACAGCTGTAACGTTTACTTTAAGAATAGAACGTCTGTTTTTACTACGGGATGAGCAAGTGGAGTAGAACCGAGTGTCGTTTTTGTCTGAACGTACAGTCGAACGTCTTTTATTCTTACGTCTGTCAAAACACAAGAGACTTCAAACTTCCTGGCTTTATTAACCAGAAACTACGTTAATCGTCGAACACGAGTTCGATATGCCTGTTTGCTATTTTTTTTCTCTATCAGAATCTAACTGTTTACCTAACATAAGTATTACCTGATTATGACCTGATATTCAAAATTAAGCATCTCTGACTAGGAGCCAATGCGATGAACCATGTAGCTACGTAGTTAGGTATGCAAAGCAGGAAGGCAGCTACGCCAATCAGAGGAATGTACCTGGCTCCGCTACTTCTCCCTATGCCGTATAGAGGACGAACCAAACCGAATGAATGCATACAGAGTATTCAGCAGACTGTAGAAACTCAAACATCATCTTTCGAATTATTAGTCTGACCATTGGATTATCTTTCGAATTATTCGGTACGGCTGGATACGTATATGTTAAAATGAATGGAGAGATAAATGGATATAGTTATATCTATATATACAAACGTGATGACGTGATGACCTAGCAACATGAACCAGATGATATATACCGATCACCCATACTAGCTGTTGGGTTGAAATTTTCAAAAATTTCAACACTATCACTCCTACCTGTGGTTGATAATACATTACACATCTCCTGGGACAAATTAATTATCACTAACTAATAGATAATCGATATTCATATATAGATATACATATAGGAAAGCATATGTGTTTTCGTTGCGCGAACATTTCTAGTGACGTTAATGCGCCTAACGGTGGCATCAGTATCAATCTAAATCCCAACGAGGAGGTACTTAATCAGTCAATTAGCAGCGAGCCACTAATTGGTTAATTACTGGGTAAATTTGTACCCAGCAAACCGTAAACCTATGGAAGGAGCCAAGGATTCTGGAATCGGAGAAACGCGCGTTCGCGCAACGGCTAATAGACGCTTCAGTCATTTCCAGCTTTCTCGCTCTGAGATTATTGAGAAATACGAAAATCCCTAGTAGAAAGGAACTTCTCTGCTGTGCTTAACGTTACTGGTAAAAGATCTTCAGCGAGGATACTTAGAATACGTATATATACGTAAGATCAAAGCCATGTATACACAGCCACGTAAAAGGTGCAAGAGTCGTAAGTAACGTGGAGGAAAACTATAAGTGGTCAATAATTTGATGGGCGAAAGAGAAAGAAAAAGGAAAACAGAAAAGAAAAGCGAATATCCACACTGACGGTATGGTAACCGCTCGTTACGTTCCAGCCTTTAACCCCGTTAGAATCGTCCGACGCCTCTAATATCAGCAATTACGTTTGGTTCCATTTTTCGTTTTTTTTTTTTTGCATTCTCTTCTTTCGTCCTCTAGTCGTTTCTAACCTTTTTCCTTTTGACGACGCGCGTTTACAGGCGTCCGCGCGCATTAGTTGTAATTGCACTGCGCTTCCCGACGGACGCATCAAACGGGAATGCAGGTATCCGGGGGGTTCAGAATTGGATTAACGTTGACTCGTTGGAAGCACGCGTTGAACCTATTGGGTAATTCACGTAGTGCCAGTGGGAAAGTTGAAGCTAATTTAAATTAAAACTATGAGCGGAAACGGGCACTTACACGAGGCTTACTCGTGTGGAGTTACCACTTCCCTCAATTGAATTCCTCCCTCAAGTTCAACTATGCATTAAATTATCTTTATTCATAAATTCTAACCACACGACAGACATGAAAATATTTGTACGTAACGTTACATATTTATTGTAAATCCCTTCTCCTTTTAATTTTATTAATTCTCTTACGCAATATTAGGAGTTTTTATTTGAACTTTTACTCCTTCGTACTTAACCTTTCTAAAGCGTCTACGTAGCTATAATCTCAGGGTATTATTTCACAAGCACGATGCTTCTTCCTATCTTTACGGCTCTGATAACCGGATAAGCAGCATTTGTACTCGTATGTGGAACCAGTCCCGTGAAAGTAAAAGTCTTACTATTCCAGAGGTTCTTGGGACTTGAGGCATCTGGCATTTTGTATATCTGTATATACGCATGCCTTTAAGTGCATAGGTATCCATGCAGATATTCGATTGGATACAAATTAAAGCGTGTTGGAGTGTCAGGCGCTTATAAATCCCGTGTTAATAATCCAGGGAGTCGCACGCGAAATCCCTAGAATCTAGGGAATCCACGAGTAGGCGCTTAGTGATATTATAATATTGTATTGTAACGTTGGCGGATCTAGCATCGTACATTATACATGAGTTATCGGTTATATATATCGACATTGCGCAACTATATATAACCATAACGGAGCTAAATTTACATTATGTTTATGTGCCAAGTAATCGAACAGGACGTTTCAGAGTGACGTGCGAGCCTTGCTGCACGCCTCTTGAGGTTGAAGATCAAGCCGCGCCAAACATTCCAAAACCGATCGTAACTTGAACTCTTAGCCATTGACACGCGTACGAAAAGTATTGTGCAATTTCTTTAACTTGTCTTGTTTCACCTAATTTTTATTTTATTCTTTAACATTGCGAAACCCCGTGTCCTCGGCATATATTTCGTTGCGCCCAGCTACATTTTGTTTTAAGTTCGTGCTCTATCTCTGGCGGTTATCCTTTCTGTGCCCACAATCCCGTCGGCTGCCTCTTGGTCGACGCCTTCGCCAGACGGAAAACAAAACTCCAGTCATGGCGTTGCTTTCGAGGATTTATCTGCTATCTCAGCTGTCATTAGCCTCGTTGAATAAATAAATCAGTGACTATGCTCGGTCCTCTTGTGGACGATGTGCCGCACACGATCTCAGAACGCACTCTTGATCGTCTCGATAAATACCGGACCGGTCTGCCAACCTTAGAACCCCATAATTCTAAGAACTAGATCCGTGTCACGTTTTTCTCTCTTTCTTTCAGTAGGACCACAAAAGGCAGCCTAGGGATTTTGAATCGTTCGTGTCGTGTCCTTCGTCTTAAAAACCTATAAAGGGCACATCGCGACGAAAGTGAAATACATGTGTACCAGGCTTGAGGATAGAGAAATAGGATATGCATGACGATTGGATCGGATGTTGATTCATCTTGGGAAAAGATTTAATTCTATGGCAATTTTATCTTTTTTTCTTTAAATATATTCTAACCCACGTGCATATGTATTCTTTAGGTTTTCCATTTTTGTGCATGTACATTTTTTTTTTTTTTTTTCATTTTCATATGAATGATAATGAACCCTCGGGTTTCTGCCGTGTAATCCATAACTCTTTTATATTCCTCTCTGCTGCGATTCTCTTCTCCTGTGAACGGAGCCTAACAGGAATCTCGTTTCCGTCGCTACCGGTTCGCCATACGCCCACGTTGCTCAGTCGATATTCTACAACGTCACGGGACGTGCATCTCCTTGGAAACACGCGAAACTCTCGATCCAGCAGAAGGATCGAACCTGAAATCGTGTACGTGAATCGTGATTAGCGTGACTCACGGAGACTCGAGTTCTCCTCACGTTCTGGCTACCGTTCGTGTGATTTTTCATACAGTGAATCGATATCATAGAAGAAATCAATGGTGTAACTTTAGTAAAATGATACACCCTGCACCCTGTGTTCTTAATATAAAATAAAGAAATGGGACCACGCGTGCCCAAATTACAAAATTAACAAAAAAAAATATTTTTTCCTATTTTTATCATTATTCTACAAATACACATCTTTTACGCATACCAAAAACGATGTTCGCCCGATAACGATTTTTCCATAATTAACTATCACCTTACATAATAACGATATCAGTCAATCAAATGTCTCGTAAAAATTTATTTCGCGATACCCCAAAATCGATCGCTCCGAAGTCGTACTCTAAAAATAATGTTTATCCGTAAAAGTTTCGTGCATCGTTATATGGCGCATACTTCACGTAGATAATAAAACAATGTTATTGGTGAATCTAATTAATTCCAATTATGAAATTCCTGCGAGCCGCGACTCGTTACATTACTGGACATTGGATCGAACGATCGTTTAATCTTGAAATCTGCTGTAAAACGAGCACCGTGCTGGCTCTTGGCTTCTTTCAAGCATCGACGAAAAAATATAATCATCTGCGAGCCAAGGCATAAAAAACGTTTACCCTATTAACATAGGATGGATGTGTAATAAACTGTTCAGCCGAGGACGAGACAACGTAGTCGTTTTAACGTGTTGCAAATTTGTCCAACAGCCAGGGTTTATTTTCAATGTTATATCAATTATGCGTAGTTCATTTAACGCACTGTGTAATCATATATGAAAATAATCGTGACAAATATATATTATTCTAATTACCATTGAGATCAATAGGAATAAATAAATGTGCATGTTATTTATTCGTGCCACTTTCTTTTTATCTATCGAAAGTATTACGCTTGGCATCCGAGTCAAAGGCGCCACTGTGATCCTACGTTTTTATCCCATTAACGTAAAATATTCAGTATGGTTAGTACAACCAGTTGTATGCACCGGGTGTGTCCATGCGACGGTATGAAAATGCATCTTTGCCTTCTCACGTACTTCGTACCACATAGGCATTACCATAGTATTTCCTTGGACAATAAACAATGCTAAATTAATATTCATTGGTATTATTGCATATATCTAATGCCTGTTAATTGATTGACTCTTAAATTATTTATCTTTCTCTTATTTTACCTCTGACCTTCCATATTCATTCTCAGGCTCATGAATGAATATAGTGACCTCCATTTTCGTCCATTATTGTTGAAAAAAAAAAAAGAATTGCACTTAGTGGCATTTCTCGAACACCAAATAAAACGAGACTGCTGTATACATTATTCATTGAAAATTTCTCCAGACTTTTTTCTTTAACCACTCGTAATGACCCCGGGATCAGCTGTGTTTGAATTACAGTGTCGCGTGAGATACGTGCGCAGACCGCATTCATCGTGCACGTGAAAAGAAAATGTAGGGTGTCGATAAAATTAAGGGAAAAAGGCTGTGTACCTCGAGGGACATAAAATCGCGAATATCCCGTAGCAGCGTGTTCGATGAAAACCGAACGACACCGCAGCCTCCGTGTATTATAACAGACTCGCCTGGTTGAATCGTTTGACCCATTTTCAACGACCATTTCGCAATTCGTTTCAGCATGTACTAACAGAGACTCCTGCGAATCTACTTCAGCATAGCTGGAAGGCAGACGTCTCTTCTCATATCCTACACACTATGTAGATAAACCTCAATGCTTTTCGTAAAACCAAGAAAAGAACAGATCACAATGGGGAAACATAAAAAAAAGGGTCGAGGCTAAAGAAAAGACAAACCCCCTCCCCAAAGCGAAAGACTTCGCGGATCCTCGTACAGCCTTCATTGAAATGAAGCTTTGTACAAGAAAGAAGGAAGATAAAATATATAGAACAAAAGCCTTTGAATGTGGTTTATGAAATGGTGGGAAATTTAAATGGAAAGAAATATTCGTACCCAGGCGAATCTGCAGCTCGTCTGATTAATATCGTACAGTACTAAAATAAATTTCAAAAATTTTTTCATTAATCGCTACACATATTCCGTGACGTTCGAAGCAACTAACCTAAAATTTAAAGGTAGGAAGGGTTGGTCAAAGAAAAATGGAAGATGGTCGTGGACACGAATTTCAGTGATACGATTTGGACAAGAACGGTGCACCATAAAGATAGAAAAAGAGAGATAGACAAAGTATAGAGGGAGTGCGAGTGAAATATAGCTATGAAAAAGGAAACCGAGTGGTAAAATGTACCTAGAGACAGCGATGGAAGTCAGAGGGAGGGCAGGACGACGAGATTTTTTTTGTATAGTGTACGTCGGGTTATTTCGGTCCGGACACTCATACAAAGTACGCATATGTCTTTGGAAACATATACGCTGGTACTAGTCAGTCTTTTATGCATACCAGTCGGGAGACAAAGGCCATGACTGTGTAGTGCCAAGCCCGCTCCCGAGCTGAGACACCCACCCGTTGGAATCTTAATTATATTACAGTCCATTCATGGCAGCTGATGCACCGTTGTCGCCATATCTAATTAACGTCCTTCCGTACTTATCCCATCAAGCATAATTCGACATGTCATTTCGCGAATTTCTATTGATTTTGTCAAGTCGACGTGCACGATAAAAAATATGCACACGTATCTACATCAGTCCATCACAAATCGTATTTCGTCCAATATGCATTTATTCAAGTTGCATACAAAATTTGCACGATATTTTATAACCTGCTGCAATGCACGATCTCTCTCTCTCTCTCTCTCTCTCTCTCTCTCTCTCTCTCTCTCTCTCTCTCTCTCTCTCTCTCTCTCTCTCTCTC
>JARQTG010000346.1:1997258-2043084 GCA_030142615.1 Syrista parreyssii
CTCTCTCTCTCTCTCTCTCTCTCTCTCTCTCTCTCTCTCTCTCTCTCTCTCTCTCTCTCTCTCTCTCTCTCTCTTTCGCTCTCTCTTAGTCCACGTATTTTTCCTGCAGTCTATAACGTCTCGAAAGCGATCTGCGAATAACACCTTATCGATTGGCACAGCTATTTTTAGCCACCTCGTTTTAATATACCCGCGCATTCCGTCGTTCACATTTCCGTAGCGTTTACAGTAATGCAAGGTGTACCCTGCTCTGCTCTTGAGGTTTATACTTTATCATTATTTACCGTGGCTCTACGCACACGACTCGATGATATGAGTTTACGAGCCGCACCGGCACGCCCTTTCGCACCACATTTCTTACCATTTCTTACGTGCTATTACGTTTATACGTGATAAACCTTTCTTTTAGCATCCAACTGGAATATTTCAAAACCATGCTTATTCATCATACTCAGAAATACCACATACCGTGGGTCAAATAATCGCCAGTAAAATATCCTTGGTATCATGTGACCGAACGTATGGCTTCCTAATGTCTGCTAAGCCATTTATAACCGCATGCAGCAGTAGTCTGGAAGTCCCCATAAAGCCTGTGCATACTCTGTGATCCCATCGAAGAGAGAACCTCAGATCCTGTGTGTAAATAACTATAATACAAAAAAGCAATGACGATATCGAACCTTGGATACTATTGAAAATAAAGAAAATCAATTTTATAAATGGGCACTAATGCATTTCTCAGTTTCACTCTTTATTCTTAATAGTGACTTTTTTTTTCACGTCCAAAGTATCTCCTTGGCTACGGTTCTTTGGACGGTTTCCAGTTTTCTTTCATTATTCTTTCTCATTTCCTTTTACTCTACCTCTCTCTTCTTTATCCAACCACCCCGTACCTGGACAGTGTACCGGAATGATTTTACTACGTGTCTGCACTATGTGGAAGGGCTTATCTAATGCTGGTGTAGGTTGACACTGTCAGGCGTGCATGCTGCCGTACGCGTTCTATGCTTACTCCAACTTTAACTCCAACTCCAACTCAGTTCACTCTCGCTTGCCAACGTGCGTGCAACACTGCGGCATGCTTTCTTGACAAGAGTCCGTTGCAAGAGCATTTAGTGGTTACCATAGTCAGGATGAGTCGATATCAGTGAACGATCGTAAGACATTTTTTAATCGTTATCAGTATGCGTGACGAAATAAAAAGAAATTTATACAAAATCTTCATAGCGTGTATAAAAAACGAATTTCGTGGAATCCATGGGTATTCGCCCGTATCCAACATCTAGATGGACCCGAAGAAAGGGATATTATTGAACGTCAAGCGGCTTAAGAGAAAACGCTCTTTCTCATCTGATCGGTGCGAATCGCGTGCGCTTCCTGGATACAGGATAATCGTACCGAATGTCAAAGGATTTAAACTCACTCGAAGTTCGTTGAACGTGGTGGTAAATAAGTGAAAAGTTTTGCGTGATAACGCCCAGGCGAAACCAAGGAAGTTAACCAAAAGTGAATCAGCTGTGATAAGTTACTTAAAAAGAAGTAGTAGAATTAAATATTGATTATACCTAAATATATACATATATATAAACATATCCTTTAAAACCCTATTATTCATACCGAAGAACACGGATTCTTGTTCCTTCGGCACCAGACGCATCCAGGCTTTCGTGAAAGTGCATACGCGAGTATATATTTAAATTTTCAAGTGCATCGCCCTGCCGCGACCAAAGTACGTGAAAATGTCGACCAAGTATCGTAGTGTCTTTTGAAAGTCATTATTACGTACCAGGTATATATATATATATGAGGTCGTGAAGCAGCGAGAAATTCTTCATCTATCCAAGAGCCTCTCGTCTCTGCCAAGATAAACTGTGATCGCGTCGACATGGAGCTGGTGAAAAACAGTGCAATCGAGATGCTGTCTCGTCGGAGTATAGTGATAAAGGATTACGGTGCAGAGAAGGATGACAAAAGGGATGAAACCGATCGCACATCTCTCAAGATCGATCTCTCCATGGCCGAGCAGTTTTACTACGAGGTCATCTCGTCCTTTGAACAGGAGGAGGTACACTTTTCAATAATTCACATCAATCCAAGCGAATGCTCAAAATTCGAGCCGATATAATGTCTATCGGATATGTCGCACAGCACCTGCAGCAATCCGTACGACGAATGTGTTCTCTATTTACACACGTCGTGCCTTTCCAGAAATTTTACGTAACACCCGATATTTACTTAGTATTAAAATTTTTACCAACTTCCGTTATGGATATGCACGACGAATAAATTCCCCATCCACATCTGCTTATTCATTTATACCTCCTATTGATACGTACATATACCATGCGTCACGCTTTAAAGGACTCATTGCGTAATCCCCGAGTGATAGACACTCAACTATTTCGATTTTCAGTAAAGTCACTTCAGCAACTACTTTTTCTCCCTATTGTAACGCGACGGCAAGACCACTTCTCACGAAACTCCTCCGCAGGATTATAAATCCTCCTTGGCGTCATGGACACTCGTGTAAGAAAAAAAAAAAGTTAGGAGAGGTAAAAAGGAAAGAAAGTAATGGAAGCCTCCCTCGGTACCTCATATCCACTGTAAATCGTTGTATAGTGTGTGTATATATATATACAATCCTTCGGTATTTTCTTCACGAATGTATATACGCACTTAGCCACAACTGACTGACTGACTGACTGTTTGACAGTCAGACGCGTCGGTACGTTCGGAATGTGCGTAACGACACAATCGACGACCTACAAACGATAAGTTCACTGATTACACACCAAGGTAACATAATGCAAGCATGTGCAACGAGCCAATGCACTCCGAGTAATGTACCAATGGCAGCACGCCCAGGAAGTGCATTAGTAAAAGGGAGAGACCTTCCTGTCTACATGGACGACCGAGTTGTTCCCTAGCCCCGTGTCGGTTTTCCTTTTCCGTGGACGATGGAACTCGACGTACCTGTATATTCACCTAGAGGTATACCTACTCGTTTGTCCCGTAGACCGCACTCGTGTTCTCGTTAATTAACGAATTGCTCGCCGCTCTCTCGACGACACGAGGAATAAAAAGAAGCGACGCGAGCGCTAGCATTGCCAGGATAAGATAGGAGAGAGAGAGAGAGAGGATATATGAAAATGTATCTAACTCGGGAACAATGCTATGAGATTTACGATTATTATATTTTAATTGCCATTGTTCCTCGAACAACGCCGGGAAAATTATCCAGTACCCGCAGTAGTCGTTGGCAATGGTACACCTCTTCGTTACTTCTATTTACATTGTATAACATCCAAACAATTCGTGTCTGGAAATCTCTTTGAATTTTTTTCCTTTGGATAACTGTCCGAATCTCGAACGTTATGCTTATGACGTTGCCTTCTCCTATACGAGGTACCAGAACGTTTTGTATGCATGACCTGACACTGGCAGGAACCTTCTAGACGTTAGCTTGCTATACCGAACCCAGGAAACTGTCCAGAATCCGGACAACAGATTCTCCACGGCATTCCCTAGCGAGTGTGGCCATGCTACCGGGAATGTAATTTAACCTGGTAATTGTTCACGGGTAATTGTAACAATTAGCGTGTCCTATAAGGGATCGGCCTGAAGGCTTGAGTAGCTCGGTAGGTCCTTGTATTTTCTGTATCCAATAGATGCATAGGCATAGGGTTACTTATGTGCATGTATGACGTCACGTGTGAGGACATACGACACGTTCGTGTTATTCCCGTAAAATTAATAGACCTGGTACAAATTATCTAATTTGTTTAATGGAGGCTCCGTTTGGTATTGAACGACGATATATAATCGTCGAGTTTACATGTAACGAGTGTATTTATTAGGACTGTGAATAACGGAGTCCTTGGGCGACATGTGTTTTATCTATAAAAGGGACATAGGATTGTCCAGCCAAGAACCAGTGTGACTGGATTTAGGCTGGAAATAAATTCCTGCATGAATATCGATAACGATGCTGCTTCCATAGTAAATCCTATCACGGTCGCTGAGACCGATGATCGATATTCCAATAGCAAAGTCGCTACATGAAAACTTTAGCTTCGCTTATTGTACCGGTTTCGTATGGAATATATTACTCTCTTGTACCTGGAGGTCAAATGCAATCAGTGCAACGTTCGATTTATCTCGATTCATACGTGACGTCATTATTATACGCATGTTCACTTCGGAGAAGTCAGAAACGATTATAAATTGCCTGCCTAATTGTATTCGCGTGGCGACAGTAGAGCGACAGTGTCGCTCGAACGAGAAAATTCTGTCGCAATCTTATTTACCGCGACGACCGTTACTTTCGTTAGGAACGCGGCTGATTTGAATTCATTGATACAACTGAAAAAGTATTGACGGTAAGAAGACATGCGACAAAGAGATATAAGAGGAGATATGAAAAAAACGGAAACGGAAATTGGGGCAATTATTTTGTGGAGTGAAAAAGGTCACGCGGGGTCATTGGGTTTGGTCTATTTTCGTCAGTCTGATTAGGACTAAATTCTTCTTTTTTTTTTTTCCTCCTTCGTAATGGATTGTCGGATGATTAGAAAAAATGTGGCGCGACGAGATGATGTCTGATTAAAAGATACATTAAGCGACATGTTTCTCTTATCGAATGTATAATTTGTAGATGAAGACTCAGAGGCGCGTCGATATTGACACGAGTGTTGCGACAGCGTTCTCTGCTTAGCTGGACAAAAAAGATATGAATAATAAAAGCACGTAACGCAAGAGAGCGCGTCCTCCTTCTGAAAGGAAACTCCAATTCTACGCAATCGAGCTCGACTCACGAATCACTCAAGAACTCGTTCCACTGACCGGAATTCACGATAGGTTTGAAAAAAGATACCCGTCATCGAAGCGCACTGTATACTCTGTGAATATCTACATAATATAATTAGAAACGTATATACGATAGCAGTTCATTGACACCGAAGGGAAGACATTTTAAACTGTCCTATCTTATCGTCCCATTAAAAGTACGATTTATACCCCTCGTATAGTTTTTATTTTCTTTTTGAAAGACTCGGGCCTCTCCAGCCATTTATACTTACGTGCTATTCGAGGGAAGGAGGGAATACATCACATTGCCCGTCGACGTGGCTCCTTGGCCAAAAGTGTATTCTGGTTGAAAACGGTGACGTACGACGTCAGAAATATTTGCTAAGTGTTTGTAGTTTGCAAGACAAATAAAATAAATCTTTCAAGTCGTCACAGCACTCGGACTTAAGTCCGAAATTAATTTAGTCAGACTTGCTCGTGTGATTGACTTGGTTAATTTTATATAATTCAGTTCTTATTTTATTTCGATACACATTTTTTTATCGCAAATTACCTTCGGCTGACATAAGAAACATAGCGATCTTGGAACACATATATCAAATATTCGACTAATCTGCTGAAGAAACTTAGTCAGACCCTAATCCATAGTTGAACGGAAGAGTAATCGCCCTGTTCTCAGTTTCGTGCGTGTTACGGACACCCACTCCATAATCATCTGGTTAATTTATCAAAATCTAGCAACAACCAACCCCACGCTGAGACGGTTGCGCTCACCTCCCGCACGGTTACCCATTTCTTGAGCATGAACTGCTATTTGCCACGCAACGACTTGGTCCGAGATGCAATCCTTAAACCCAGAGTTAATATCGCTGCCATTTTTGTTATATGCTTGAATAAATTCAATAACCGGGATCCATTAGACAGTTCATAGTTAAACGGATGCTCAGTTTAAAATGCTAAGAAATAAGAAGCCATTATTAATTCGTACATTCTTTTTGTCATTATTCAAACTATTAATTACGTGCACCCAGTCCTGTGAAAATTACTCGTCTAAGCGGTCTTTCTGACGTTAATAAACTGCCTATCCTAAACCAATTAGTATACCAGGGAATAGGGTCTGTGTACCTGCAAAAACTTGTTCCAATCCGTTCCGCGTGTCAAGGATCGAATGGCGAGTGCTTACAGCGATTAATTATCCGAGAATATACTGTACTCACTTCCACACTGTTTTACGCAATGACTAGCCGAGTCTGGTGCGCACAGTAAGCGTAGACAGCTGCGCCGTGCATCTCAAGTTACGCGTGGCCTTTCAACTCGTGTTACACGTACTCGCGGAGCGCTCTGTTTACTTGGCTAAGAAACTTATAGAGTGCTGATGCTGACTGTAACTTGGGACAAAAATGTGCGACCCGAAGCGACGTTGCTATCCAGTGATCTCTCACTGTAGAATCGAGCAATCCACGCGGAGACGTTCGCTGAAGGTCACAAGTGGCATTCCTTGTCGGGTCAGGTCGCAGTCAATGCAGAATCCAGCAAGAATATTCTAGACCATCCAGAGTCTCATCCGTCGTCAGGATGATATAGAGTAGCAAAGAAAATACAAGGTTTCACGCTATAACTTACTTTGCAGAAAATGAAAAGCGACGTCCCCAAGGATGAGGTGTGAGTCTGGTAGTAAAGTACAGTAAGAAAGTATTGCCAATGCACTCACACGTGACGTAGCCCTAAGGTACCTAATCCTGAAGCCGAAAACCGTCAGGCGACCGACCATCCAGAACGAACCTATAGGTAAACGTAAAAGAGTGGTGGGTAGGGTCCTTGGGTTGCACCCTGCCGAGTATCCTGAAGGAAACGATATAAATTGCGCGGTCCACGCTCGAGCGACGACGGGCTTGGCTTCGCAGTCCCATTCATAGTAAAGGCGAGAAGCGATCCGGTAAAAGCAGCCGGTCCTTTGCGAGAGTCCGCAAGGGGGAATTTTAATGGGGTAGCGGGACTCCTCAATGGGAAAATTGTACCGGAAGTCTCTGGCAGCTTCGCACCGAGGAACGGCCCCGCCGACCGCGACGATGCCAGGGGTTAAAGACCCATTAAGTGTCGAGCAATCTCATACGACGTGGGTCTCCAAGTGCTGGATGAAGTCCACGTGAAGTATGTGAAACGTGCGTGGAAACGCACCTTTAAGCTCGAGAATACTATACTCATCATTCCTTCCTGTGGATGGATTTAATGTCATTGTGTACTTACCTGCTGCTGGTTCGCACCTGGGTAACATTTCTGTCCACTTGAGAAACTCGTGTAGAAAACCACTTCATTGATGCAGTGGGTTCGTTGGAATTGAACGTAGTAAATGGTAGCATCCACTTCAGCCTTTATGCAGTGACGAAAATCTATAGAAAGGCATACGCGATATTAGTATAGAAGCATGATGAGACCCTAGAATATTAGAAAGCAGAGTATAGATCGTTCGCGTTTCCTAATCTATGTGTTCGTCGGTGCAAGGTAAGAAAACCTCAGGAATTTAGTTTATCGGAAAGCGGAAGAGGATGTTGCTCGGCTCTTACACTTCGATGGGTATGAACGGACATCTTTCCTTCCATGCACATCATCTACGAAACTTAGACTCGAGAACCAAGAGGAACTCTGAAAGCTCCCAAGAATATATATAGACATAGCTAATCCATTGGATGCATTCGTCAACGATGCATTATGCATCAAGAGGACAAAAGTGAGAGAGAGGAATATAATCCATCTGTCCTTTCCGAATTTCTGATTGATAGCTCAGGGGTAGTTTCCAATGCAGAGCAAAGCTGGACAAAGGCGACAAGATGAAACGACGGAATGGTAAGGGAGGACCAGAATGTAATCCAGCATTGAACCAGTAGTCACCAATGATTCTCAATCCAATGAATACGCACGAATGAATGAACGCATCCACCATAGATGCATCGGATGCACCGACCAAATAGATAGTCCTACGATATATAAACGTGCATCCGTATGCGCAAGCATTGCGAACCGACTCTATGAAATCTACAGGAAATAGCACGTATGAGCTTACCAGTTACGTATCCACAGTATACCCACTTGCAATCTGCCACTCCGCAATCATACCAGTGCGTTAACGCACATGTGATAATTATTGTTACTGCTACGACAAGCCGCGTTATGGGGTTACAGGCCAGCATCCCTGATCTCCTGGACAATTGCGCGTAATTAGCACCGCCTGATTGTCCGAACGCCCCCGCTCCCCTCCTCGTTCACCATTCCTGCAGCTCTCGCATTTCAACCGATACCATCCAGAACGGGATTGCCTGCCCTCTCGCCACTTCTTAGCTTCTAATCGAATTCCCAGCTGCGATCCGTGTACATGTGCACACGTCGTGTATGCACCTATGTGCACATGCACTCGCGTTGTCGTAACTCGCCCGAGACGCGATGCTCAGTACTGATAAGAATACTTCGAAGTTGTCTCGTCAATTTTTGTCACTCCCTATCGCCTTCACTTATCCTGCTAATACGACCGCTCGTACCTCCTTTCTCGCATTCCGACGACATTAATCAATGCGCACCATGCTCGTTCCTCGCTTGGCTATTTTCTTGCTACGTACATTAATCGCAAGAGTTGCTTTCATCCGTAAGAAGCTTGTAGTACGCTTATCGATCTCGTACCAAACAACCGCGCGACAGCCATTAGCAATTTTACAGGGTAAAAAATCGCGCGCTAGTCACGTATCAAACGGCACGTAAAATTCTAACGGATCGCGCGGATCTTGCACACGCGGACTCATTCTCCATGATAGGAGAATTTCGCCAGGATCCTCGTGCGAAAATCGCCTCCCACGGCCAGATATCAAACAGCCAGAGAGTAGAGTTCTTGTTCTTTGCACGATTCGTGGAAAGTGTCATTCTTTAGGATTAGATCCTTAATGTTGCCGTCATAGCAAATCCTGTCGACCACGATTTTATCCCGGGGTAGTTATATGGGTATTAACCTAACCTAGCCTGTGTCTACCGTGACGAAGGACGATATCCTAAAAGTGTATGAAACGTATAGACGATGAATTTCTTGTCCCGTGAAATTTCTACTCTACCAACTTACGCGAGATGGAATTTTTGCTGAATCGAACTAACACGATTGTCATCCCTATGAGATCTCGAGGATGGTCCTTGGATTTCTTTCTCTTCGTCACTATATACTTTCTAAAGGGTATCCATCCTGGATATCTATACTCATCTCGCGCTCTCGAAGCTCCGAGGAATTCCTCTTGATTTTCTTGGCGAACACAGAATGCGCATTACCCATTTTCCCGTGGTGGCACTACTCCCTCCTGATAGACACTCCCTCCTGAACGTTACAATTTTCGATTAACCACATCTTTGAGTTACCAACCCCTCTGCTGCGCTTGGAGCACAACTGCCGACTAATCCATCCAATGAAATCCTAGAATACGTTATCTATCATCATGACTAATAATTAATTTATATCAGAAATCCATTAAGAGCTCTTGTACCTCCACTCAAAGGATATACTTGCACGTCATCGGGGCTCCAGAGAAGTAAATGTCAATGTATCTTTGTCCAAAATACATTATCTTGCGAGAAACATTTTTTGCAGTTTCATGGAAACAAAATTCTCTCAAGATGCTGCAAGCATCTTCGCTCGGCTATTACTTCTGATCCATTAAACAGCTGATCCGTGATAAAAAAGAGTGCTATTTCTGTAAATGATCCATTATAGCAAACCTTGTCAATATCTCACTGCACACATTGACTGGTTAAATGTACATACATACCTTTTTATCCCACCCAGAGAAATCCGAGTCCTACGGGTACTTCTTAGGTTTACCCGTAACCGTAAACCCCTATTATAGAGAGGAGAAGGACTAGGTATCTAATGTCCCATGTCGCATATGTCCTCTTTACGTTGCTTTATCAAGTTAGATACAGCCATTACGTACGCTTCCCACGGTGTATTCGCCCAGCAGGAACGCGTCGAATGCTGCCCTTAAGGACAGAAACGATAACCTTTATGAGTCTTACGTACAGCGACCATAGGAACGTGATATTTGCATAGCACAGTCGAGCCGAGCAAGCATACAGGAAATTCGTTACTTTGTCGTCTGCTGGCTTCGTGACTCCGTCCATAGATCCTGGCTTGAACGAAATTCCCTTAAATAAACGATTCCAGCACTTCGTGCCTCATCTCTCTTTAACGTCCTACATTGGCCATGCTAATTGAGCTCAATGACCAGTGGCGAATCGTTAAAGTATAGTGGGAAGAGGAAGAACTAACTTTAATGCCTTTTATATATACGTTCAAGAATACGGGTATTGGATCAAATTGATATTTAGGTGGTATAGTTACGTCACTTTCAGAATTGCCTGGAGGTATTTTATTATTGGGTTCGCAAGCTTCTTCCATGAATCCATCCGTATCCATCACTAGATTCGGCGCTCTTTATATCATATACTTTATCAATAACGCCCATGACAATCCAAAGGAGGAAAATCTAGTTGATATCCTTCCTGTCCCTAGGGAAAGTCATTGAATCTCGACAATATACGTAGTAGCGTTCCTTCTTAGGTAAGGTTAAGGTCTAGGGTACTTACAGGTTACGAACCCAGACTTATAATAGATGCACGTGGCATAGCGCCAACGGCAAGGCGCCATAATATTGTCGCTTAGTCACCTCCGCCATGGTTCTCTTTGTCCGGCGTTGTCCCGACGATGTAATATTCAGAGGCCTCTAGTGGCTGGCTAAATATTTACGAGGGACTTCCCATGCGATCAATAAGAATATTCGATAAATAGCTACGATCCAGACGAGAGGGAATATCTATTACGCACTGATTGTCGTACCTATAGCTAAATGAATATAGGTATATCAAATGTATACGCGAAGAAGGCACAGTACGTATCCTTCCTTGATTCCGAGTAATGCAGCAAACATGGGTAACGTGCTATTTTTAGGTTAGCAACATACAGCTCGTACTTAGAAATGCCAAGTCTCGACAGTGTATAAATTTGCATAGACGCCCAAATTGCATGTACTTAGAACAGCACTCCTTTTTAATGTATATTTCCATCCTTTATTTCGACTGTGTCTAGTACCTCGAGATACTTCCTCCTAGGCACTCTACTTTTTAACCACTAGTGCTTGGAGACTACCTATAATCACGTGAACTGGACACAAAAACGAAGTCTTCTTTTTCATCCAGACTCCGTCGCCATGTTGGATTTACTCAAGTTTCGGCAGTCGCAATGAGCCTGAGCGTCTTCCACGCTTTTCTTCGTGCTGCTACGTACGTCTCTCGTGGTTGTTACTTAGAACTGAAAAAGGCTGGGTTCTTTGTCCGTGAATAAAGCCTCGGTGTATGTTGAGTCGATAAAGGACAGTAAAAATGGAAAAGAGGCTCTTGGGTGCATGTGTGGCTCATCGAAGTCGAATAACGCACCAGATATACACAGAGAACTTCTTCACGTTCGAATGGAAACATCACATTGGTAATTTAGCACAACTTGCACAACCTTCACGTACGGAAGTCCTGCTTAATTAGGTCTGCTAATGGAAATTCAGTATTCATTGGTTATTGTAGTAGCTAGAGACACTGGATAGTACTAGACACCTAATAACAGAGCACTACATATTTACTACTACTAGTTATACCTTTGGGTAACTTGTACGACTTGACAAAAGTCTCGTAGACTAGTCCCAGTATAGAGAAGAAACTTCTCTAGTGAGATATTGTCCGCCGAACTGTACTTTACTCTATCGAGTAGTAGTGCGCTGGCGCGAACTCAGATGGCGCCAGACAATTAACTTAGTAAATTCCGCGAAGGATTGGCCTGGGCCGAGGAGGACAGGGCCCGGGAGTCGGATAGTCGAGTTAACTTTAATTGCCCGGTTGGCTACATAATAAATGACATTGCAGACGTTGCCAACCGAGGAAAAACTCTTATGTGCCCTTCACCATGAACGCCAGGCGATAATGCAACGTGTGTACGGTTGCAGCCGGCTCCGGTAATAATTAATATGAGGTTTTTTCATTGCTGCTGCCACGGCGGGATGTTTATGAGAGAAATGGGAATAGTGGACGATTCTTTTATATTACACTGCAGGACTATAGCCTTTGCGTTATTAATTAGAGGAAACCAGAGACGAATCTGGAACGCAAAAGGTATATGAGTTACTTGATTTATTTTATTTTGCTATGTTTTAATAATAGCGATGACAGTACCGTTGTAGCAGAATATTATTTGATAGATGCTGATATGACTTATGTTGTTGTTATAATAAATTCTATAAAAGGAGACAACTGAGACGTCAGACGCTTCGGATGTCTATTGTTTACGTTTGTGTCATCCTGCGTGAACAGACTGTATGAGTCAGATGCAGAAAATAATCTTTATGTGTTATATTTTTTAACAGTCATGTAGTTTGGATTAGTATTTTATATCTGTTTAGAATAAGGTGATCAGATGCGTAGATCAACTAGGTGGATCTTTCACAAATCCGTTAAGATATATATATATATATAATACTTATAGAAATTCTAATACTCTTATTTTGAAAGCACAGCATACGATGCTCTGCATCCTTTTTCGCAGTTGGTTTTATTCGTGTCTTGCGTTTCGTGCCTTAGCGCGCCGCAAGACAGTCCTGGCCTTTATGCGAACGCTCGCGACCTCGTTCCTTCGAGAAAGAGTCGCGCGTGACGTGAGAAGAAAAAGAAAGCAAGCACCCTGAAAGAAATATATATATATATATATATATCTGTATAGTACATACTAACCTCTTAAAACGAATGCTAGTAGTTCTCAATGGTTCTGACTAAGGAACCCATGTTCAAAACTCCATCTTGTTTTTTACTTTTTTTTTTCAAAAACTCCCAGTCCAATGCTCCTTAAAGCACTTGCAGTACATACGGTCCAATTAAAAAGATTTAAACACGACACGGCCATTTGTTTCAGATACAAATGCCAAGTATTATTGCATTGCGGGTTGGGAAATCTTTTTCAGTGACTTTATGGCTAAATGTTTCGCATTCTTCTCCATCGAATCGAAAACCAAGTACTGAGCTCACGTACAATCTCTCAGGGCTATTTAACGTGACAGTTAAGATAATCGCGATGCACGCAGACGGAATTACGGAAAATAGATTCGTGGGGCGATAAGCATACATGTGAATATTGAATGCGCCATAATACCCATTCACAGTAATGCCACTGCGTTACCTTCAGGGTACTTGAATCTTGTCAGGTTTCATTATCCGTGAGATTAGTATTTGAACTGTTGAGAATTGCGTCAGTTTTATACAAACGCAGAAAAAATTCGTCTAGAACCACGTTGTGCATATTCAGGCTCATTCTTTCGTAAAAAGGTCGCATTGACGTGGGATTAATTTTCAATTTTATTATTGCGAATTCGTATGCGCCAAATGTATTGTCATAAATGTGTCAACGCATTCGCACTTGTAGCATTAGCATTCTATGAGATTCGATCGAACGTGTATTTTGATTAGATAAAATAAAATAATAGTTGAAACACGCAGTGATATGCTTTTTTGATGCAGTCTAGGCTGGAAAACGAGCTACGTATTTTCTAAGATTTTTTTACTGCCTGTTCACGACTTGGACTATAGGAACGCCTGACTAGAGACGCGCTGAAGAATCCCGCGGAGATTCTGTGAAAAGATGAAACGAATTTACCGGATGTTCTTTAACATGACGCGACGACAGTGCGCGCATGCGCACAAACACAGCCACATACACAATTCCATTTTATAAAAATTGAAAGACTAAGGTAAACCTTATGCTTATTTTTCAGAAAATGTGTGTCTTCCAAAAGTCCCTAGAGGACTTATCGTCCCGAATGGCAGCGGCTGAGTCCTTTCAAAGTGGCTGGCAGAATCCTAGCGACACTTCCGAAGCCACGGAGATGCTGGAGCAGCTGCAGAAATTTGGTGAACGTCTTGGACCCATTCAGAGGAACATCGAGGACGCCAATGATCAAGCGAGCATCTTTGCATCCAGCAACGTCATCGTCTCGCATGCTCTACTCGCCAAACTTGAAGATCTCAACACCAGGTGAGCGCCATTTTCCTTAACTGCCTGTAAAGAGATTCTCTTTAAAGAGATCTTACTGCAGATTTATCTCCGTTGAGCTTTTATATCAAAATTTAATTATCCCCACTCTCTCCAGGTGGAAGGTGCTCCAAGTAGCAGTCGACGAACGTTACAAGCTGTTGAGCGGATTCGGAAAGGATGGCAGCACTCCGGGTAGTCAGGCTTTCCTCGCAGGCAGCGTGGAACCGCCATGGGAGAGAGCACTCACACCCGCCAAAGTGCCTTACTACATCAAGTAATTCACCCTTTTATACTTAACAATTTCACCTTAACCCACCAGCTATAATAATACTCACCCCCGCCTGGGTCATTACTTTTAGCCATCAGTTGGAAACAACGCATTGGGATCATCCAAAGATGATTGAATTGATGTCCTCACTGGCCGATCTCAACGAAGTACGTTTCTCTGCGTATAGAACTGCTATGAAGCTGCGCACTGTGCAGAAAAGATTATGCTGTGAGTAATAGTGATATGTGGTATGGTTATCCATTAGTTTACCTTTTTATTAAGAATGATCCTCCTCTTAAAACCAATCAGTTAATTCTTTATTTTGTTCTCCTACCAGTGGATATGTTAAGCCTCTCTTCTGCGCTGGAGCAGTTCGACTCGCATGGCTTAAGAGCCCAGAATGGCAAACTCATCGACATACCCGATATGATAACGGTACTCACGTCTTTATACGAGGTTATCGCTGCAGATAATCCAACACAAGTGTCCGTACCGCTCTGCATAGATCTAGCCATTAATTGGCTCCTCAATGTATATGATAGGTACGCTAGGTGAATATACTTTTGACTTACCTCTAGCGGTGTATTCGGTTTGTTGAAAAGTACTTATTTCACTTCTTGCATACTGTACGCCGCTCTTGGTCGAGCTGATTCAATTAGCACTATATTCCAGTTCTCTTTTTTCATACTCACTAGAACCACTATTTCTACCATCCCGAATATTACCAGCACCATATACCCAAATTGCAATTGATCCCAATTATATTTAAAGATAAAATAATCTTTTCAGTCAACGAACTGGCCAGATCAGAGTGCTGTCATTCAAAGTTGGTCTTGTTCTTCTTTGCAAGGGTCATCTGGAGGAGAAGTACCGCTGTAGATATCTACTTTACTCTCATTAGTGGAACACGACATAGTAAATGAAAGATTTTAATGGTCACTGTTTCTTGCAGATTTATTCCGATTAATTGCGGATCCTAACAGACTGGTGGATCAACGTAAATTGGGTCTCTTGTTGCATGATTGTATTCAAGTACCAAGGCAATTGGGTGAAGTCGCAGCATTCGGTGGTTCTAATATTGAACCAAGTGTTAGAAGTTGTTTCGAGAAGGCAGGAAAGGATAAGAATGAAATCGAAGCTGTACACTTTTTAAGTTGGTTGCAACAGGAGCCACAGAGTATGGTGTGGCTGCCAGTACTTCATAGATTGTCTGCAGCTGAAAGTGCCAAGCACCAGGCCAAATGTAACATCTGTAAAGAATATCCCATCATCGGCTTCAGGTAGCTATCTAGAAAATACATTAGCTATACCTGCGTTTCATCGAATACATTTTACAATGCCTTATTAAATGTTGTAGGTATCGCTGCCTTAAATGCTTCAACTTTGACATGTGTCAAAATTGTTTCTTCTCTGGGCGTAAAGCAAAGAATCATAAATTAACGCATCCTATGCAAGAATACTGCACAGCCGTACGTATCCTCATTACAAAACTACAGTACTGCTTGGTCGTATTTTGAAAATGAAAATAAATAACCTCGATTACATCATCTCTCTTGCAGACTACGTCGGGTGAAGATGTCAGAGACTTCACCAGAGCATTGCGTAATAAATTCAAGTCCAAACGATACTTCAAGAAGCATCCAAGAGTCGGCTATCTACCAGTGCAAACCGTTTTGGAGGGTGATGCTCTAGAGAGTCCAGCACCATCTCCACAGCACAGCTCACTCAGTCAGGATATGCATTCTCGCTTAGAAATGTACGCATCGCGATTAGCAGAAGTCGAGCTATCACGTACGAGAAGTAATTCAACGCCGGACAGCGATGACGAGCACCAGTTAATAGCGCACTACTGTCAGAGCCTGAACGGCGGCGATAACGTCAATGTGCCGAGAAGTCCCGTACAAGTAATGGCTGCGATAGATGCAGAGCAAAGAGAAGAACTCGAGGCGATGATCCGCGAACTCGAGGAAGAGAATGCGACGCTCCAGGCCGAGTATGAGAGATTGCGATCGAAACAGACACCAGGATCTACACCAGAGGATGGTCACAGTACAAGGCAGCCTGATTGCGATATGATAGCTGAAGCCAAACTTCTCAGACAGCACAAAGGCAGACTAGAAGCACGTATGCAAATACTAGAAGATCACAACCGTCAGTTAGAAGCACAACTGCAGAGGCTTCGGCAACTGTTGGATGAGGTAAATCTACAAATAAATTATATACTGCACAATTTAATAAATAATTCCTTTTACCCTCTAATCAAAAATCGTATCTCATGTACTAGCCGAATGCGTGCTCTCCATCGAAGACCGGAACGCTTCAGACACGAAGTGTCACGGCGTCTCAGTTAGCGACGGATTCCCCAGCTAAAATGAATGGCCATTATCACGATTCGCCAGGTGCGTACACATAAATTAATGCAAGGGTTTTTGATTAAATGCTTCTGGGTACGTGAAAGCATAATATATAATATCGCTGGCTTCTATCGTTATAAGCTAGTTTGAACTACTTCTCGGTGGCTTTGGCTTTGTCGGATGGCTGAGATACATTGTACCGTGGCTTAGTTGACGTATAGGAATATTAATTCACGATCGAGCGTATCTCCTATATGAGTTTACCTTACACTCGTGTCTACGGGAATTCGATTAGGCGCTGCTATGCAAGTGCATTACGATACATTAAAGCGAAAGTAATGCAAGTCCCACATGACTTACTGGCTAACTAGGACTATGTATGGTCTACGGCATGGCATTTATACATGGTATTGGGCATATATGGGCGTAGGTGGTGGCGGTTCAGGCGAAGGCAGAGTAAGCAGCTTGGAGAGGCCTCCTCCTCCACCTCATTCACACAGCGTAGCTCACAATGTGGGCAACCTCTTGCATATGGCAGGTTTGTCAAAATCATACTCATACTACACGTCATTACTTACCTGCATGACCCTTACTTCCGTTTCTGTCCTCTATTAAATCTATTGGAGAATAATCTTCCTTGTAAGCTAACAAGGATTTCCTGCCTTTTCATGCGTGCAGGATGGATGTAAGAGGTAAGATCCTACTTGGGTATCCAAACTCGAAGCAAATGGTTAATACTATAAGCCCTTTCTGGTAAAACTGATAACACTGTCGCCAAAGAGTTATCATCTGTGCTTCAAGCATGCATCATGATTTGAGAATTTATTCCATGATTATAATTACATTCGCTTCACGAATTTTCTCCTGGGGTTCTACTTATACGAAGCTTCAAAATCTTACGGGCTAATGTCTTGTGAACTATATCGTTAGTGCTTTAGAAAGTAATTAATGTTGGAGCGATTATTTCAACTAGTTGTTTTATCTTCGCAGGAGACTTGGGTAAAGCCGTCGGTGAACTAGTGACGGTCATGACTGAAGATGCATCGAAAACAAATGGGCAAAGAGCACCTCCGCCAGCTTTTAAGTAACAGAATACAAAAGAAAAAGAAACATAATATCTTTGTGCGTCCGCGTCGTGGCTGCGGATTATCATGCTTTACGATTGAAATCATATACTTAATTAATACGAATGTAAACTTAATCGTAATCCAAGACCAAGAACAAGTCTGGCACTAACGCATATCAGAGACACAAACATGGCGCCCGAGCCATGCGAATGCAGGGTCAGGGGAGCTACCATGGTGGCTTTGGGTATTTTATAAGTTTTGATATACGCCGTTGTATAGCCGAATTACAATAATAAGGCACGTACGGCTCAGCTTTGGTAGCGCTCCCCTGAGAGTAACTTTATTACATATTTGACTCGTCATATCATGGATTTATCGTATGTAAAAGAAAGAAAAAAAAGGAAACAATTGTTATGCTTGCTAGCTAAACTATAAAAAAATATAACGACTATAAATATATGTAAAAGAAATAATATTAACAGTGCATGCAAAGCAATGTATCAAATCGCATACTCTATAAAAGCGTAGAACGTATTTACAATACACATTCTGTTCACTGCCACTGGCTCTTCCCCTAGACAACTAGACACTCAAATGTCCATCTTATTGAGATTTTAGACGGTATAACGTAATTGCAAAAATAAAGCAGACTCTACATATCCAACAAAATCTTCTGTATTCCGTGGTTCATCAAAACCCACCTCGAGGGATGAACATAAATCTTTTGTATTCAATAATAAAGGCAGAGCAACGTACATTACCGATTCTCACGTTCATTTTTGAGCCAGTTACCACACTTTTCATATTTTTTTACGAACTTAGGTGACTAACGTTTCCTCTCGTTTGTGCCAGCCGGATGTCACGTATATTCGAAGCATAATAATTATTGATACCAATCATCGTTTAACGAAACTGCTGTAGATTGTACTTTGATAACATGTAATAAAATTATATAGAAAAGTATGTCCCAATCACGAACATGAATTGTGAGCTATTAAACTATCGTTTACGAACATCTCTGTCAAGTACTAGTTAACGACTGATACCTCGACGTTTTGCAAATCATTGTCTGTAATTACAAGAAAAGAACGAATAAGGTGCGAAGAGGAGTTACATAGGAGGATGAATATTAAGTTTCTTTTTACTTCGCTGAACGCGCCACTTCTTCACTCCTTGTCTGTAAACATACAAGGAGACAAAAAAAACAATCGAGCAACAATGTCATCGCATAGTTGTCACGTAGTCGAGTTCACAAAATGAAACACAAACATTTATGCTCATCGTAATAGGAAAACCTCTGTACGGTGTTGGTTGCAAGATTATAATCGCGCGAAAATTTGTATATCTACTTGGGCTCGCTTGTGTATTTAAATAAATTATTGAAAACCCGAGAATAGAGTCATCCGTAGTATATATAGTAAGATTTATTGTACACGTGACATATCGTCATGATAATATCGTATAATATAAATAGCAAGGAAAAAAGAAGAAGGAAATTATGAAAATACATTAAACTTGTATCTCGTAAGGACCAACATTCCTGTTACGTTATTCCTGGCAATGGTAAAAATGCGCGTGGTCCACCCATGTACAAATTGTTAAGTTGACTAATAAAGAAGACACACGTACACGCTATTATACGCAATCGCACCTTTATCCGGAATGTAATAATAAATATTAATTAATAAGAAGAACTAAGCACACCAACGTGGTACTGAACTAACAGACTGAAACGATTAATAATGGACGTTAATATATTACTAAACGCCCTGCAATAGTAGTTCACTTCATCTGGGATGTTGTGTCAAGGAATACGAGCGATTTGCAAATCATAAATAATTGATTAACATTATTTTATGAGAATGAGCAAAAGAGAAAAAAAGAAATTTGTATGAATGAATAGTGAAAGACCCGATCTAATTTAAAGTCACTTATTTACTGGGAAATAAAATCGCACAGTTGCATTACTACGTTGATCCATGGTTAATCATTTATAAACGGAAGAAGAGTACAAAGGAGGAGATACTAAAGGAGAAGCTACTTTAAGTATGTTTTTAAGTGGATGTATTATGCAGAAACGTATGTAAAACATGTAATCGGTACGATGAGGGGACTATTACATAAAACATATAACGGACGATACCTTTTATAATTTTATCTAGAGTTTATTGAAGTTGACATTCGCTTGACTGAAGTTTATGATTTAAAAAAAAGTAATGAACGCACCACTAAGATGATTAAGTATCTCTTACGCTTGGGGCGGCCTTTTTTTTTTACTCTCACGCTTCCTAATAAAAACTTGTACTATGCACGGAACCAAGTGTTAAGAAAAAAATGCCACATCCATTTGTTATTCTTTTTCGGTAGTCATAAAATATTTTATTACAGCATCAACTAGTTGTCTAACATTAGAACAGTAAGGATGTTTTTGTGCGCTATCCAGATTTCGCCATAATTGGACCTAACGACGTAAGTGTTGATATAACAGAGGAGAAAGTATACCATGTGTCAGTATTAAATTAGTGTAAAAGAGAAGAGAGGATGAAGGAAGAGTGGTGCAACTTTTTTTGATCAATTTTTGCACGGAAGAAACTGTGTAATATGTAGTAGGGTATAATGAAATCGCTCGCTTGCTTTGGGTTGTTTACAATACGAATAAGAAGTCAGCGAAGAGATAACTGATACAGATTATCGTTATCAAACGATATTGTAAGTTTTTATTAGTAGCGGTGGGACGCAAAACTATACTGTACATAAACAGAGCACGCTGGTTGTGTTGACAACCTTAGAACCACCCTGGAAACGTGCACTAGTCGAAATTATTCTTATTAATGAATGTCACTAACTCGTCTAATTAAATCATTGAGGAGACTTATATACGGAAAATTACATTAAATGAAGAAATAAGTAGTTCACCATATTAGACCCTACGTTAATTGTCGTATAAACACAGTCATAATAGACAAAGGTAGCGATATTATCAAATTATAACAGTCTCAGTTGAAAGAAGTCTGAGCTACCGGAGCCTACATGATATGCTGCCCCTCTTAGTTAATGCCTTGTTAAAAAAATAACCATCGTAACCCTAGTTATCAATATTTATATTATCATTATCATATATCCGATATTCTTAAGCTAATATCACAATGGCTTGAGACAGTCAAGACTTCCAATAGTTGTGCACAAACATTATTTTCGTAATCCATATTGTTTTTTTTTTTCTTCTTGATTTAAACGTCAATTGATAATTTTATACATTAAATATATAATGCAAGTAGATCTATGTTACATACGCTTGACCTATACACATGAGAAAGAACAAAATAAGATCAATAAATTCGCGCACGTATCATAATTGATACTATTCTGTATGCTTGCATCGTTACACTTCATTCTATTCGCGCGTTTCGGATTGCAGAGTTACTTTTGAATTTGCTAAAAAGATAAAGGACATTGAAAAAGAGAAGAATTCGTCAGCAGTTATCGTGTCCATGAAAACAAGTATGGATTCCAGAAGGCGAACAGTCCTGCCCACCATTGGCTTTAAACGTAAATGTTATCAGATCCTCCATAAGATTTACATTGCAGCATTTACACGTTATGCTCTTTATCTCATAATTTATTGAAACACTCCCCGCCTAATGTAGACGTATCAAATGACTTAACAGTTAGAATAAGCAGCATATTTTCTATTTATTCGAATTATTTCCTCGGGACTTTTTTCTCCTACTAAACGCGCGTGGCAGTGTTCTTTGAAATTAATAATTACAATGCATAAAGACACTGCCCTTCATCTGTTTTCTCCTTACCGGCCGTACACCTAACTTCCTATTATCTATCTTGTATTACAAAATGAAATTAATTCTATTTTACAGATAAGTACCTGTTACGTAATGTATAATTTACATTAATGCTCAATATTTCAAAGGGTGTAATCACGGACACAGAGGTCGTCATTACGCAGTGACTGATGAGATGTTATCACTTTTCTTTGCTAAAGTACTTCACGAATTCATGTAAGCATCGTTGCATTAAATTTCATAGAGTAATTTCGTCTAGAGTGTCGATATGACGCGAAACGGCATACAAATGATTTCAAATAGTAACTCCATAAAAAAAAATTGCGTCGTTATCATTCTCCTGATTCCGTTCACAGAAATTGTTTCGTTGAAGTTGATTTTCGCGAGCGTTGCGATTATGTCAATATGAATTACAATCGTATATACAATATTAAATAGCTACAGTATGTAGCTGCTTAAAAAGACAATGTTTATTTATCCCACTTGCGTTTCGGCAGAGTTAAGCGAAGCAACGGGGGTCTCAGTGGAAACGCTTTTCCAGAATTTTTTACTCTGCATGACGCGTGGATTTTTTCACACCTCACACCCCTCGTTTGGGTTACCTTAGGAAATGTCGATGATCCCCATTATTCCATGCGATCATGTGTCTCCATGTGTGACAACGAATAGGAAGGTTTGTAAAATTTATGCGAATACGCCAAAGTACGGTAAAAGAATTTCTAAGGTAATATTAAGGAGATATCTCTTTGAATTTTCAACGTCAGGAGCATTCAACGAACACGTTAAAGGTGCAAGGATAAAAAGATTCATTTCCTCTTCTGGCATTATTCATCACACCTTCCTAAATAGTGCGTTAATTAATAAATGTGTATTAACTTAATGGACGATACTCATGAATTTGTAATCTGTAATTACTCACACGACACTTGACACAGCGGACCATTAGTGTCCTATAATTTCTTGAAAGATCCAATCAGACACAATCACACCATAGAATAAACATCGCGTACCCTACGACGCATAACGTTCGCAACCGATTGTTTAAAGAAATTAAATTTCACCGTCACCGTCTTCTCTGCGACTCCCTTCAGACGTTCCTAGAAAATCTTATTAAGAAGTCTCAACTATACATTTACCTGCACTAGCATGAAAAAGGCCGCTAGGGTGATTCCAGCAGAAAGGCACGTGCGCGTGCCGTCATCTTGCGCACCCGCCCTCTACTACTTATACTAATGCCGGGTTCATGTAAGCTCTCATCACTTTCCTCGGCATAGTAGCGCCGTTTAATTCTACGACGATTTCTAACTGGCATCGTTCCACTCTCGTCACTCTCTTCGTTGTAACGTGGTCGTTTCCCAGTACGTCGGGAGTGCTGTGTTGCTTCTGGGCTATTGGAGTCCCTGGACATCCGCGCCTTCCTCTGGGACCTGGTCCTTTCGAATCCTCTATCAGAATCCTCATCAGAATCCGAATCCGAAGCGTTGGAAGGTTGCTGCGGTGCTTCGTCTTCTTCGTCGCTGTCACTATGTGCATTGTTGCTTCTTTCTTCGTCCGATTCGTCCTTTGTTTCCGGTATGGATTCTTGTACCGGTGCCAACTTTCGAGACCTGGTTGTATTCTTCTGCACAACCTCCTCTTCGCTCTCGTCTGTCGTTTCAGGCTCTAGGAATTGATCTTCCTCGTCCTCGTCTTCCTCGTCGTCTGCTACTACAAAGGATTTTGCTTTTAACTTGTTCTGCTTTGAAATTTTACTATTTTTCGCCCGATTCTTACGGGTTTGTTTGCCACGACCTCCGGGTTTATAACTGTCTCCCGAATCACTATCACCACCTCCACTACTCATTGTTTTATTACGTCTTCTAGTTCTTCGCACAGGCGCGCTGTCGCTACTTTCACTCTCCATTGATGCTTCGGATTCACTTCCGTCACTGTCGCTTTTCTTCATCTTTTTCGCCGCTGCAGTTCGAGAAATGCGAAGTCTTATCGTGGGACGAGATGCGTTGCCATTTCGATTGCTGTGGCCATTTGTCATCCTTGATGGACCTAAAGTAATTACCAAGAAACAATTATGATCTTGGCTCAGAAAGAACATGCAAAGAATTCAAGTTTCTAAAACTGAGGTTTGATATGCACCTGGACCATCAGAGTTTTGAGGAACTTTCCGCTTTTGTTTTACGGGCGTCCTATTCACCTCTTCCTCTTCTTCTTCTTCTTCCTCCTCGTCATTCTCAATATTTACATCCTCATCTTCGTCGCTACTAACTATTTTTGCTTTCGAAGGGCCTAGAATTACAAGCATAAGAATAATGTACGAATTACAAATAAGTATATATAAATAATGAATATTTACCAGCTCCGTTTGTTAAGCGGACTTTGCCTTTCTGTGTTTTACCCTTAGCTCTTCCTTTGTTTCTACTAGCATTCTCGATACGCCGTCGCGCCGATTTCCAATTGCTAATGATCCTTCGTATATGTTCCTCGAACATAGCTGACAACCTTATTGTCATGGAGTATATCTACAGTGTAGAGAAAAATATAAGACTAAAAATTTCATGGCAAGACTAACATTTTGGAATATATTCCTATCGCAATTGCGAATTTCAAGATGTGACCTTAAACAACGAGACGGTAGGTGAATGCGACTTACCAGAATTTGTGTCTACATCAAGCAGCAATGTAAGTACACATTTTTATCGTCACTAGTATCAATGATTTTATAATTAAAAATTAAGAGAAAACCGCATGTATCTGTAGCAAAATTGAAGCGGAGAAATAAATAATTTTTCCACAAATAGAATGATATTGTCAGAAACATGCATTCGTATCTACATTCTGGTAAGTGGCCAATTACCACAATGTGAGAACGACAAATAACTAAATGTTTGATGATGTATCAATGAAAAAATACTACAGTACAAATAATGGTTGTACCTGTAAAATTCCTAATTAAAACGCAATATCTAGTGGCTAATTAAACTTTGAATCAAGACTCACCCTCGAGCGCTTATTGGTATTGTAATTTTTGCTATTGGTAAATATCAACTTCATGTCTTTGGCAAATTCTAAAGGTGTTTCATAATTTCCTCCCAAAAGATCTTCTTTGACGGTGCGCAAATCCATCGGAGTATCAATTATTTGATAATAATCTGGATGTTCTAATCTATCCACAGGTTCTCTATACCAAATAAATATGTTCCATAAGATTGTTTTATTTTTCTTCGTTATAAACCCACATGCAAGAATAATTCATTTCATATAATTTACCTGAAAGGTATAGAATCTTCGCACTGCCATAGACTCTCTAACAATTGCCGGCAGGCTAGTTTCCAATCGTGCGAAATTTCTTGTGAACGTAAGTTTCTACTCGATGTCGGTTTCTGCGTACTCGTGGACGGTCTGTCCTTCTCATCTTCTGCATCTCCATCCGAATCAGAAGAATGATACGTATCTACAAGCTGGTGATAAACAGCCGGAACGTCAATCTCTATAGTTTCTCTGTAATTCACGACATATCACATTTATTACAAAACATTTATATACCCAAAACGTAAGTGCCCAACAAATATAACTTACTTAATAATACGTAGGCATAAGTCCGTAACTATCCTGGCCTGTTTAACGATTTGACTATGTGGTTCATTAAACTGTTCAGCATTAGTCGCCAAGTATCTGACGTCAAATTGGGCTGATGTAATTCTCCGATAGAAATGGTTCTCAAACCGGGCTTTGATGGTCGACAAGTCAATAGGATATTCCACAACGAACGCATAAGTTGGATAGATATTGAGATCCACAGGAGCCACGAATGGTTCTGCTATAGCCAGACTCATAACTTGATCCAAGCCACGTATAATCCTACGACATGTTGCTTCCCTGTCACCCATCGGCCATTCCTCTGTCTGTGGTTGATATAACGTCGCCTGTATCTCTTCGGGCAGTACAGGAACTGCTCCGCCAACTTCTGCTGGTAGTCCTGTACCAGATCCAACAATGTACACACTCATTTGATAAAATGATTGACACGCACGGGAAATGCCTCATGTTATCTTGGTCCCAATTTGTTCTTGATCAGCATAATTGAACAGTTTTATAATACTTACTGTCTTCGTCAATAGGCTCGAGATCCCAAGGACTCATTCTTTCAAATTCACCGTTATCCCATCTTACGCGAAAGCACATGAAGAAGGACTCAGGGAAATCCTCGTCCAGGGGTTCCATCGACTGAATCTGTCCCATCCACCAGCCATCATCTATCATACATCGAAATCTATCGCCCTCCGACCAACTGCGTGCCAAAGCCGTTTCGAATGTTTGTCGTAAAACAAGGAAATCCAGTACATCTGCCATGTCGTGATATTTTATTGTAAAATTCTCTCCAGTTAAACGACCGTCTTCATCCATCACAGCTAATTTAAGGCAACAGAGTCGCGGAGGACGTATTTCATACTTAATACCTACGACTTTCACGAATTCCTGTGGCTGCAGAATATTAATTTCCATATATTGTTTTACTACTTAACTTTAAATTGCAATAAGCCTTATTACATTTCACAGTACTTACTCCTATATTCACTTTGGACCATGGCTCGCATCGAGGACCAAGTTCATAGACTTGTTTATTTCTAACTGCATCCAGATAAAATTGATGACCCTGTCGAAAGTACACTATCTCATCACCCATCTGCGGATAGTATGGAGCTTTACGAGGTATAACTTCTGTAAGCCATTCTGATGGCCGAAACGCTTCAGGAACTTCGTGCACGCCATTTGGCACTGTCAATATCTGTTTAAACAAACGTGAAGAATATAAAGTAATTTTGTGAATCAATATAGAACAAGCTGTTAATTCAAAGAAACTAGAAATTTTACCTTTTTTCTAGGTCGTTGACTTCGTCTACGATCGGTGTCGCTAGGTGGTGTCGCTGATCTTTTTTTAACAGGTTTCCGTTTACTTCTCTTAGGCGGTTCCAAATTCAACCCATGATCCGCGATCCAATCGGAATATTCGCTACTAGAATCGGAAGTTGAACTGTCCGAACACAGATCTTCCTCATGGGCAGTGGAGTCATTGCTATTACTGCTTACTGAGCTTGCGCTTGTTCCCACATTATCCACATTCTACACATAGTGCGACTTATGTTCATTTTAATCAAGCTAATTTTGTCATAAATATATTAATAACTTCAAGTAACGTACGTCGTATTCATCCTCTTCTTGCTCCTCGCCCCTGGTAGCCCTAGTCCTATACCCATGGCGAGTACCTCTGTTCCGTTTGCGGTTGGCAAGACGCCCTCCAATTCCTCCCGGAGCAGCTATAGCATTTGAGGTAGGCTGTGGTCTTCGTCGCATTTCGCGTCTCCAATTCTCCAATTCCATCTCCGCCATTGCGTTGCTGAAAAATTGAACACTTTTGAAAAAAAAACTTTGAACGATTACTCCTCGCGATAAAATTATTACAGCGAGTTTATGGCCTGTACAACAATACTGAAAGTAAACGCACAGTTGTCTGAAGTGAGTCTCGCGTATTGCAGGATTTACAGGTTTCGCTAAGATAGGTTTATTCCAAGGTGTTGTATTGTCTCGTTGCCAGTTGCCACTGCTCTGTCTAACGCCTTCTACATCACCAGCTCTTCGTAACCCTGGTCTACTACCACGAGGACTAGCTATTTGGCGAACGGGTAGATCACCCTGATTATCTTCGCGTTCATCTCCAGCAGCTTCACCCTCAGCATTAATGTTTTGTCTCTGTGCTAAAGCCTCGATCAATCTGTCTATGTTTGACCGTGGCTCCTGTACTGGCAGGCCCTCTATTACTTCTTGCATTCCTATGTAACAAATTACATATTCTAAGAAACAGTTTACATATGGGGAGTAAAGTTTGGAAAAAGTATCTGTTTTTTTTTTAAACGTATTGTGACGATTTAGTATTTACCTCCAGCGCCAACAGCGATGTTTGGAACTAATTGTTCTCCTCTACAGTTTTCTCTACCTGGAACTAAGCGCTGTAATGCTGGAGGATAAGGATTGCCGTCAACGTCAACAAGGAATGGCGGTGGCATTAGATGTGGAGCTGTTTGCGTCTGTTCATCCAAGACGTAATTATTGCCGTCCCTGATTAGTGGTCTATAGTCTGTATGGAAGAACAACTCCTTTGGAACCTTTAACAAAAAATCCACAAGATTTTCAGATCTTCATTTTACGTTTAAATACAATGTTACTTCGTACCCATGAAAGGCTAATTTAATAGTAACAACGATGAAATAATGTAACTTACAATTTTCAGTCTTTCAATACCAGATCCAAATCCATACATCAGTAAGTGGCCGTGAGAATCAGTTGCTGCTAACATCGTACCGTCTGGTGACCACTTAGCATCAAATACAGCACCATTGCCCTGACCCTCGATAAAATTCTGGAAGCAAGCTATAGGCTCCGTGTTCAACACATCCCAAATAATAAGCTGTCCATCATGCCCAGCACTTAATATGACTCGAGGATCCATCGGATGAGATTCCAGGACAAACACTTCATCCTTATGACCTCGTAAAACTTTTACCAGTTCTCCAGTTTTAGCATTCCACACTTTCAGTGAGCTGTCATTCACTGCTGTGATAACCCACTCATCACTGACATCCCAACTAACCATTGTAACCTTTGCTTTTTTATTTGAATCATCATCACCTTCTGGTTCACTGTTAAAAAACAAGTATGTATTTCAATGTCGAGATACTTGCTTGATAATTATCTTCAGTAAACTCAGAAAATCAGAATTATCCACCACGTAGAAATATAACGTGCGGTACTTAGTTAATGTAATTTGATAATGTTATCAATGTTAATCATTTTCGTCTAACATACGTACCCAGGCAGTTTTGTAGTCATTAGGAGTCGCTTATGCATCCATTGCTGTTGTTCGAAGTGCCAGACATTTGCAGTACCGTCCTTTGAACCCGATATGAACTTAAGACCGCTATGTGCCCACTGAATGCTATCAACAGTATCGGAATGTGACTCGACTTCTAAAACACGACGCGGACCTTCATCACCGAGCATTGCATAAACTCGCACGTGATGATCTGCAGAACCGGCAGCCATGAAAGCACCACCAGGACTAAACGATGCACAGATCATTTGCGCCTGACCAGGCCTCATTTTTTCATGATACTGAATGGGTTTTGTCCTAAAGACAAGGAAAATTATACTTTGCCACTCTTCTTTCCATGAAACAATTGATAAAATAGAAATAATGATAAGATATACTTACTGAAAGACAGCCCTTTCGTTAGGTTTCTTAGTATGAGGCCAAAATGCTACTGAACCATCAGTACTTGTGGATACCAGGTAATTCACACCATTACAAGATATAGGACAAAAGTTTACAGAAGTGATCATACCGGAATGTCCAGAGAGAACAGCCACCTTGAAGACGAAATTTATATAATCAAACACTTTCTTTGTAAATTATAAAATATATTCCTAAACTCACAGGAGACATCGTTTGAAAACACCAGACCCTCAATATCCGATCTAAGCTTCCTGCAGCTAAGAGGGTGTTATCAAAATTCACTGCAATATCCATGATCTCGGCAGATGCACCCCTGAACGTAGCTAATAAACGTCCATCTATAGTACTCCATACTTTAACCAGTAGATCGTCAGCACCAGTTATGACGTATTTGCCAGTTCGATCGTATAAAACACAGTATACTGCAGACAAATGACCCAGCGTATGTCGATATAATTGCATTTTGCTGTAAAACTTTGTTTGAATTGCCTCGTGTCGACTGAGGGGGCCTGAATTCTCTCTTCCCTGGAGTACACGGACTGTTGAATAAAGTATCATCATTCACATGATATCTAATATGATAATTATCATATTATACTTCAGTACAATATAACATGTGTAACAACTTACCAATATTGTGAGTTAGTGTACTGGATGGAAGTTGGAGGAAAGGCTTTCCTCCCAGCCTTCCAGAGTATGCCATGACTCCACGTATTTGAAGTAGTAAGTCTACAGTCAATATAACATAGTATGTAAATTACAATAATGTAAGAAGCAACTAGGACATTCATCATGAAATTTTAGTAATGCTACTACCTTCGTGTGTACGTAGTAAGGACTGCCTGCCTGCTCCAAGTAAGGAAATAGCCCCGGGTACACATGGTGGTACTTCTTTTTCTAATACAGGTCCAATACGTGCACATATTTGCAACAAATGATTTTCTCCAAGGTGAGGATACTTTCTTTCCTATTAAAACCATCATAATGTACAGAACTTCAATTAACAAGAATGCTACATGCAAAAATTATTCAAGGATGTATATAAAATCGACAAAACAAAAATAGCAGGCATATATATATGGAAAAAGGACTTATTAATATATATCCTCTTTCACAGTAATTATAATTTTAATGTATTAATTGTACAAATTAAAACCACACAACTTATAATTCAATATAAGCTTTTGATTATAAAATTACATATCATTTATCCAAAAAATGTTGACACAATCCGATAAATATCTTTCTTCAGCATTATTATTGTATAATTGAGGAGAGAAACGATAAAGTCCGAATATTTGTTCCCCGGCACGATTTAAAATCCCGATTAAAGTAGTTCCCTCTCTTAACCAATCACAGTGAATCCTGTAAAGTACAAGCACACCAGATGGCGCTAACATCACGCATGAGACCTGTTTCTATAAATAAGCCGTGAACATATATATTCATTGATCAGTTCGCACAAGATGGCCGAAGAGAAGAGATCATTGGTGGATTCTCCAAGTGGTGGGGGGGATCTCTTGTGCAATAGCAATGCTAAGTTTAGGAGGGAGAAATTTACAGAAGGGATAGGAACGGGGTAGTATCCCGATAGGGGTACGTTGTTTGTCGGAGGAAGGACAGTTTCAAAGAATGAACTATTTAGAGATGCGTCCTATCCATTTTCCAATAACTTAGCGTTGAGAAAAAGGTACATAATGACCTAATTAGTAGAGTCATCAATACGCCATTGACACAAGCACAAGGAACGCATAGTCATTACTTACCAATTCTTCGAATGTCTGATTATGGGTATTTCCCTCCCAATCAACCCTCTGGGGCAAAATCTGCACAAAAATCAGATACTTTGTTATGACAATTGATTCACGGGTTCGAAATCGTGGGGGTCGCGAATGTCGGATGCAAGTCGAAAATCGAGGTCGTCGACCTTGCAATTCTAATGTTTTGACAAGCAGAAACCACGTGCAAACCATGTGGAGCCACTAGCTGTGTACAGTGACCCCCGGCAAAACGTCAACTCAAACCAATCGTCTTACCTTAGCCCGCTCTAATTCGCGCTTCAGTGTCTGAAAAAAGTGAATTTTTCATGAGTGTCACTCAGGGTGGTTATGTGGAGCTTTAATTCGAGCGATACTCACAGTTGCGATCTCTCGACAGGGCCCGGCCGCCAGGAATTTCGCGATCAGGAAGTACAGCTCTGCAATAAAGGAACGCTGGTTAGGAACAAATAGCGTACACGCTCTCTCCGTTGCGGACGGTCAGGGTGCCTCATCGGCCTCATTCGTTACCTGGTGCTATCGCGGCCTCGTTCCTGGACACGCCGGCCTCCATTCCGCTCGGCGAATCGACGATTATTCACTCACGGACCAAGAGAAACATTTATTTTTTCGGGTCATAGCGCGGCATTACCATTTCAGATTTCATTTCTCTCTTTCGAGCCTTCGACCGCGTCACGACCACGCACGCTCACCTCCACTGCGAAAAGTAGTTCCGACCCACAGGCCACACTCCCTTCTCTTCGTTATCCAGGGACGTAGATACTTTTTCGAGAACCATGTGTCTATTGACAAGATCTTTGAATTCAACCACCTTTTTCTGTCTTTTAACCTTTTTTTCAATTTTCAATTAAAAAATACATCCAAAATTCTGTTGGCTTCAATATAATTTGTGTATAATAAGCTAATTTTTTTACGAAACACGATTGACGTAAATTCTTGTGGAAACAATTCAAGCTGTAAATAATTGGAGAATGTATATTTCTATGAGATCTCATGGGCCGATGCTGAGGATACCCGAGATATTTATTATACACTATATGAAGTATTGCAGCGGGTAGGTAAATGTTTTTACAATTGTATTTTCAAATCGTCGGAAGAATCGAAGTACGGAACGATAAGAATCTTTGTGAAATTTTACTAATATATTCCATATTTATACTTAAATGTGGGAACTCAATTAGTTAAACGGAGTTCTAAACACTGGTTGGATATAAACTATAAATAATAAAGAGGACTTACCGCTCATATAATCCTAATCTATACCAATGGAATTTGTTGTATTGCCCATCAATACTTAATCAAAAGTACGTTTAATAACGATGAAAATTAATTAATTTACATAAATTACGTTATTTATTCATTTAAAAATTTATTTTGAATATATTTCACTCTTACCAATTATGTAGTTCCCAGAAAAATTATGAAGTTAAGCTTATTAAAATAATATATAATACATCTTGTCATGCTGTAATTTTCTCTATGCACTTAAAGTCTGTGTATTAAGTTTATAAAAATATTTGTGTAAATTGTCAAAAATGTATTGTATTGACAAGCCCCCCCCCCCCCCTCGAGTGGTGCCCTAAATGACAGCACCCTTTCCGACAAAAAGAATGTCGACCCTGAGGGAAAAAAGTTATAATATCTAAAATATATTATTACTAGTAAATTTTTTAATATTATTAATATTATCAAAGCAGAGATTTTATTACAGATAAGGGAAAATAGTATTTTTCGGAAAGTTACTGCATGTGATCGTAGGCGTATTAATACAAGTACCGGAAAGAAAGGATCGTGGAGGGGCTCGTTTCAAGATGGTGGCCCAGAAAATATCGGACTGAATTCTAGGTACATGCGCAGGTAGCATACGAAAATTTCCGAGATCTTTGATGTTTCCGGAAATATTTCAGTAAACCTAAAAATGGGCGGTACGTGATGGCAAATTTCAGGCAATTTTCAAAATATTTCGATGCTTCCGACCGTTTAGAATTATTTTGAGCCTATGAAAACCTCCTGAAATTTTATTCAAGGCAGTGAATAAGATACGTGTCGGTGATTTGATACCCTCGACGTGTACCTTGTCCTGTGGGCTTTAGTTGTATCACGTCTTATGTGTCACGTCAGTTACTTGCAACTGCTTGCTAATGTTTCACGTAGATGAATTAATACCTATTTTCTAGTGTATTAAAAGCCAATGATATAATAATTATTGTACAATTCCGAATTATTAAATGTAATAAATTTTTTTCATCAGAATCACGTGTTTGAAAATTTTTCAATTATCATTTAGTGAATCAACACTGACAGTAGTAATTACATGATTAAATAGAACATATTGATTGTAAAGTAGAATAAAATTATGTCTTGGATAAGAGAAAATACTTTGAATTGGATTCAGCTTTTAGCTGTTAAGATTATAAAAAGTGGAAGAGTTCCAAAACATGTAGCATTTATTATGGATGGTAATAGACGTTATGCCAACAAAAAACGTGTTGAAAAGGTGGAAGGACACACTAAAGGGTCCGTATTGTAAAAAAATATATAATAGAAATAATATGTGTAATGTTTATATTGAATCGAGGTGAAAAACAAAGGTATTTTTATTCTTCAGATTTGATAAACTTGCTGAAACACTACAATGGTGCTTAGATCTTGGTATACCTGAAGTAACAGTGTATGCCTTTAGTATAGAAAATTTTAAAAGAAGTAAGGAAGAAGTAGATGGTCTTATGGAACTTGCCAGACAAAAATTTAAAAGAGTTTTAGATGAGCGGTATGTATATTTTATATTCTGAGTTTCAATATTTAATAATTAGTTATATGATGTTTACAATATATTTGACAGAGAACCACAAACTCTATATTGTTCACTGTATTGAATTTATAATTAGTATATTCAAAATACATTTTTTTATAGGTTTTGTACAATTTCAGGGAGAAGCTAATGGAACATGGTGTATGTATTCGTGTAATAGGAAATTTATCACTATTGCCAGAAGATCTGATCCAAACTATTGCCGAAGCCATGCATATTACTAAGGATAATAATAAAGCATACCTCAATGTGGCTTTTGCCTATACATGTAAAAATTTTAAACTGCTAATACTTTAAATTATAGTAAACATTGCATAAACAATTAATCTTTTCCAGCTAGAGACGAAATAACACACGCAGTTAAAGATATTATTGAAGGTGTCAAAGCTGAAGATATTCTTCCAGAAGATATTAGCGAAGAGTTAATGTCAGAATGTTTGTATACCAACTATTCCCCTGATCCGGATCTACTAATTCGCACCTCTGGAGAGGTTCGTTTCAGTGACTTCCTCTTGTGGCAAGTAAGTTCTTTGTAATTAATAGTTATACATAAAATATGCAATGCTTAAAATATTTTTAGTATTTTAAAGACTTGACTAAGCATTTAGAAAAACTAACTAACCTGATCTTAAATATTCAAAACGTTTATTATTATCCAAAATATTATTAGATATATATGTCTCATATAAATAGGTGTACAGATATATCTTTATCCAATTGCCTTGCCAGGTCAAACCAAGTTTCACTCTTTGGATAAATATATCTAAAATTATATCAAATTTATTACAACTTATGAAAAATCAATCCTTATACTTATCCAATGTGATTCCAGACAACTTGCAGTTGTATTTATTTCGCTGATGTACTTTGGCCGGAGTTTAGTGTGTGGAATATGCTGGCCGCAGTTTTCTACTATCAAAGGTGTTCCTCTGATTTGGAAACGATAAAACAAGAACAGAGTAACAATGTAGTAACACATAATAATAGAGTAGCTACATATATTAATAAGTTGCAACGAAAAAGAGAAAATATTTCTCTAGCAGTGGTACAATCATTGCAGAAATAATATTGACGTAATATCAATATTGAAGGCTACATATTTTTTATAATATATCAATGTATAAATATCATATATGTGAACAAAGAACAGTCAATGGGTATAACGGTTATACTATAATTGTATGATACAAACGATGCACTTCGTAATATTGTATATTATTTATATAATTACATGTTGTATCGTATGTAATGTATAAAACAATTTATAACCGTATTATCGTACTAGTAGCGACCTGTGTCATGCGTCAGGAAATAAATGATTAAGACACTCATAGTGATCATTAATAAGTTTTGTTGTAAACATTTCTTTTGAAATTGTAAGCAATAAGCCAATTAATATATTTATATACGAGGTCGTTTATTTATATAAAAAATCCGACACCAAATTAATAAAAAATAAAATCATTGAATAAAATATAAAAATATTATTCTTCTAATCCTTGGTGTGGAATTTATTTAATTACTTTTATAAATTTTATTCTCCGATTATTATCAAACTTTTTTATATTTTTGATACTAGCACAACTTAACCATATGTTAATATTGTCTATGAGCATTTTTTCTTAATCCTCAAATTTTCTTTTATATATTAACTGAATATATATTCTATTTTCTTTTAATTTACATTACTAATTTAACATACAATTCATTACTAGCAGTAAATCATAAAATAAAATGTATAATATTGAAATGATAACGGTATTTTAAAGAATAGTTATATTCACAAATAAATATTTGTGCCATGACACTTATCGGTAATAATATAATTTGCAACGTAACCATGCAATTGTGATTCGTAATAAATACGCATATACGTAAAATATTATTAAATTTCTCAAGTATAACTTCATCAACGTTTAAAAAATAGCAAGTAAATGAATTGCCATGATAAAAGTCATCCTTTCAAAGAACTACCTCTTGCCTATTTACAAAAACAATGATGACTAAAATAGCGCAAACAATGCTAGTAATCATTTTGTTCACGAATAATATTCACACAACAGTATCAAAAGTACTATCTGTAGGAACTATAGTACTCATCTTCGCTGAAAACAATACTGAGTTCCTTGTACAGAATTCAGACGAGAATGTATACACCAGATTATTTCGAGTTATAGGGTGGATGGAACGATCGACGAGCAGAAGGTTGCCGTTGTCTAGCTAGGAAGGATTGTCCTTGTCCAGGACTGATAGCAGCAAGACGTTGATCAACAGCTTCCCGGTGACAAGTTGCTCCCAAACGATAAAATGCTGTAAGCATAAGCTTTTCTTCCATCTCTCGGATAACTTTACTCTCTTTGTACGAACGATCCATGTCCTCGATGATCCTACGCTTTTCGATTATCTGATTGCGCAATAATTGCAATTCGGATGCAGGTAAACTATTTTGTTTAGGGTCCAGACTCTTTATGACACTCTTAGCTTTTTCTATATATTTTTTGTAACGCTCTTCCAAAGCCGTGTTCTCATATTCCTTGCGTGTAATAGATTCTTGCAGTGCAAATGCCTTTTGCTTTTGAGTTTGCAGTGCAACCTCTTTTTCTTCCAATAACAAAGTTATACGTTCACGTTCTGCTAAGGACTTTCTTATTTCCTCTTGCAGTTGGGCAATTTTTTGCTGAAGACCCGTGCTATCGCTTTTACTGTCTCCACTTGATTGGTTCTCTGTAACTTCTTCTAATTTATTTTCTAATTCTATTATCCTTTGATTGGCTTTACGATTCTGACCTCTTAAAGTATTGAGTCGCTCTTCGGAGTCTTCCAGTAATGCTTGCACTGATGGCAGCTTATCCTCATTTCCTTTTTGATTCAGTTTTAACATTTTGTTTTCATGTTGCAGGCGCAAGAGTTTCTCTTTCATTTCAGGTAATGCCATTTCTGTACTTGCGACGCTATTCATTGTGGATGGTTTAGCACTGTTCTCAGTAGATTGGAGTTGCGTACACCTTAATTCCTCATTAGTTTCTTTCAGTGCATCCCTTTCTATGACCAGGCGATCTCGTTCTCGCTGTACGGCATTGAGTCTGGCTTCCATTTTTTTAGCTTCAAATTCAAGTTTATCCGATTTGTTGATCTCCTCGTCAAGCTTGTGATGAACCTCAGTTAATTGTTTTTTACAGAGTTCTAAATGATTTCTCAGGACTGTGGCACGCTTTGCTTCTTCTTCATATTCCATGTTGGACTGCATGTATTCCATATTTTTATCTTCTAGCATCTTCACCTGTCTTCTCAAATCGCTTAAATCTTCCATCTTCTTTTTATATGATTCAATAGTCAATTCATATTTAGCTACTTTGTCTGCAGTTTCTCTCAATGCATCAACTTCATCTTTCAAATGATTAGATTCCTCTGCCGCCTTCTGTAAATCTTCTTGTTTTGATTGCAATTCTAGAACTTCTTTTTCTAGAAGTTCCACCTTCAATCTGTAATCATCTCTTGATGTTTCCATTTTAAACATTTCATCCTTCAGAGCCTCGACTTGCTTGCGAAGACCTGAATATTTTAAACTGGATCCAGTGTCCTCAGGATTCTCAAATTCTTCTAACCGGTCTTGCAGCTTTTTATTCTCTGCCATCAAACTTGCTTTTTCCTCTTGTAGAAGGGACAGTTGTTGATCAAGCTCATGGCATCGTTGTGCTAATTGGTCTCTGGTATCAACTGCAACTTGTAATTCAGCTAATAGTCTCTGTTGTGCACTGTCAGCCAAATCCAAAGTGTCAAAGTTGAGACTAGCACCAAGACTAAGCCTTGGACCATGCATACTTCCTTCCAGTTCTTGTATACTCTGCATAATAACTTGTTGGACAGCTTCTTCCATTCCCATAATACGAGTTATATATTGTTGTTTCTGATTACAGTTAACAGCACATCCTAAAACAAGCTGTAATAATCGACACAACTCCTGATTATCACAATGCTCTCCGATCTTAGTTGCATCTGGCTTAACATATCCAGCAAGTTGTTGATTTAAACATTCTACATAGTACTCGGTAACAGCTTCAACAATCTTCTTCAAATTGGATACTTTCAGACGCCAGTTTGTACCTACATCCGTTTTGATCTTAGCTCGCCAGGCTGCTGTAAACCATTCTGGTGCTATTTGAGCCAATGCTTCTGCCAGTGCAACTCCATCACTTATATCTTCAGCTGAGCAGTGAGAGGCTTGCAGGTTGAAGGTATCCAACCACTTGATCAAACTTGCTAAGTGTTGATCACTCATATTTATTTCGGTGATACATTCACTGTCCAAAAGTATTTAAAATACTATCAAAACTGATAGCTAGGATATTATATTTCTGCGTTTATTTGGTCCAGCAGGTCTTATTCTATGTCAACGCATATCGATACGTATGCATATCGAGGTATACTCTTGATTTCTTGCAAAGAATACAGAATACACTGTATTCCTTAAAGGAATCTTGAGACACCGTGCCACTACTTCGAAATGATCCAAGAGTCGGCCTCGTTACTGTTCTTAGCTGATGTCACCGAGGAACATGGTAGAACAATTCCGCCAACATATGAGGTCTACTAACACAATCTTATTAGCTGGACTGAAACTTCAATCGTTTTAATTCTCCACGTTGTATATTGTATTGTCTGATTCAGCATTACTGAAACTGCTTTACCTTCTCAATGCGGGGTAGGTGCCAAAGCAACTACCGCCACAACTACCGACCGTAAATAATATTTTTGACTGAAGAGATAAATACACTGAAATAGACTGACATCTTATGGGATATGATGTCACGCAGCCTGAAGAAATCATACGTGATAACGTCTGCTGTGACTATATTTTATATTAGCGCACGTAACTGACTACATGAGGTATAAAGAATTTGATGTGCAAGTCTTATTACTGTTTCAAGAGAAAAAAAAATGTCAAAGAAAGTTGATCGCACAACACTAGAAGCTTCTGAAACTAATACGAGATACAAATGTTCTGCTACTGCTCTTGCTCACAGTACATTCGCCGGTGTAACAGGTTATACATTTTTTGCTTTTTTAAACTGTCCTTACAAGGAATTATGTATTGTTGTACTCATAATGAATATTTTTCTCGTAGGACTTTTTCTTCCACTTACTCTGAAATATATTAGAATTATACCTATAACAATCCAGAGCCAATCCTTGATGGCATTGGTGGGTTTTTGTTCATTATCAGTGCTTGTCTTAAAGATAGAAATGGCCTATTGTCCACCCGATGATTTGCCAAGGAAAGTTACAAGTGTCTGAAGAACAGTGAATATTTGCTTTAAGTTTAGTTAGAAACTGTTTAAAGAAAATCAACATGCAGTTTGTTAGGAGACTGACATGTTTAACAACCAATAGAACATTTAATCATTGTAAACCAGTGATTGTCTACAAAAGTAACAAATATGTACCTCAGATCATAATTTCAAGATTTCGACATGAAATGCCAGATCTAGAAGGTGATGAACAAGACAACGAAATGTATGATGCAATGTCTGCACAATATCTTGGTAAAGCTATTACAGGTCATAGAGTATTTGTTGTTCAACCATATATAAAATGGGGTCGTGACAAGAAAAGAAATACAACACCAGAATTACAGTTGGCTGAAGCTGAAGCACTGATCAGAACCTTGCCTAATTGGTCAGTTGTAGAAAGATCGTTTGCTCCACTATTATCATTACAGAAAAAAAAATTGCTTGGATCAGGGAGTTTAGAAACTTTGAAAAGGAAGGTTCGCAGTAATAATTATGTGACTGCTGTATTTGTAAGTACAAATGTGCTAAAACAAGTGCAGTTAATTGAACTACAAAGTGCTCTGGGAGTTCCTGTATATGATCGCTATGGAATAGTCATTCAGATATTTAGAGCTCATGCAAAGAGTCGTGAAGCAAAATTGCAAGTAGCTCTAGCAGAGATTCCATACTTTTGGAGCAAAATAAATACTATAGCAGATCAACGTGGTGGACAGATAAATTTAATAGAATCTAGAAGAAAACTGCTCCAAGCTCGTGAAGTAAAATTGAAGACTGCATTGGAGAGATTAAGAGGCCATCGAGAGTTACTAAGATCTAGTAGACAAAAATCCTCTATACCTAGTGTAGCTGTAGTGGGCTATACAAATGCTGGAAAAACATCGTTGATAAAAGCTTTAACTGGTGATGAGTCATTGGAACCAAAAAATCATTTATTCGCAACACTCGATACTACAGCTCACGAAGGGATATTACCATGTAGATTAAAAGTGCTTTACATGGATACGATAGGATTTATTCAAGATGTACCAGAAGCTCTCATAGAACCTTTTGTAGCCACATTGGAGGACGCCATAATTGCGGTAATTTTCTAGCATCTATACATTCTTAAAGTATTTTACAAAATTTATTATTTTCAGGATGTAATAGTTCATGTGCACGATGTTAGTCATCCTGATAGTCAAGCTCAATTTGACCATGTTCATCGAACATTAAATAATTTAATCAATGATGAACGACCAATAATAAATGTAGCAAACAAATGTGATCTTACAAAACCAGGTGATATTCCAAATGAAGTCTTACCCGTATCAGCAGTCAATTTAACAGGTAATTTTTATGGTTAATAAAGCTTACGGAAAAAATGTTTATCATATTTGCCGTTAGGTTTATTAAACTACAAATTTAACAGGTATTGACTTATTGAGGCTGCGAATCCAACAGAAACTCTTAGCAGCAACGGGTCGACTGTCTATAAAAATTAGAGTGGAATCTGGAAGTCGAGCAGCGGCATGGCTGTATAAAGAAACTGCAGTGACAAATGCTGAACCCGATCCAAAGAATCTACAGTATTTATATCTGGACGTAATAGCTACAGAAGCGCAACTATACAGGTTCAGGCACTTCTTAAAGCAATAAAGCGTTAGTAAATGTACAGCATCACTTTACAGTTTCCACAGTCTTGGCAGCCTGGTGCCATCATTCTACCTCCTTCGTTTTTATGGTCCACCCTGTAAATGTGCATAACACGTGTTGCCTCGCACTAGCAGTTTTAGACATCTAAATGCCAGACGCATGATCGGTCAATGAAAAACATTTAAAGATAAGAAATATTATTACCAATTAAGAATCGGGAAGCAATATTGAAAAAAGAAATATTACAACAAAACAAGATAACATAACGTGGGTCGTTGGTTTAGCTAAAAGTGGAATATACTCCAATCACAGAAATTATTTAAAAAGTGAAACAATTGAAATGAATTTTGAAATATGAAAATGTGGTCATGATAAATTTTGTATTGGCACACAGTTGTATAAACCATGTCTTTTTGAAGATCACGATAGATGTATAAGAAAAGTAGAAAAAATGGAAGCAAACAAAAAATAAGGTAACATTCCTTTATGTTGACAGTCGTAAAGGAATTCATGCATGCGTCATTTTTTTGGGAATATATCAAGCATTAATTTTCAAGGAATAAAAACGCTTAAGAGTATAACTTGTACGAATAAAAATTCTAATAGATAATCGCGATAATGAAAAAATGAAGTAAACCTGGGGTTGCATGGCGACGCGAAATGAACGAGATATGAAAGTTCATCCCTCTTGAAAATCTACTAAAGTTGGCGAAGGCGAGGCGAGGAATTCTAGTCGTAAGAATAAATTAAACCATGGCAAAGTTAATTGATACACGCTCACAGCCACAAGGAGCTGGAGAAAACAATCTCGCGAATAATCTTGCGTAGAAATTTGGGATGGCGAATCCCAGTGAAAATGAAAATGTACCGCAATAGGCCAGCAAGTGGTGCGATTTAACAGAGGGTGTGAGAACGTAATTAATAGAAATATAGGACAAATGGAGCATACTACAAGGCGTTACGGTACTATTGTTAAAAAATTAATAAACCATTGTACATACATACCTCCACTTCCGTTGGGTTTAAGTAAGTCCTTTGGCGTGTCAGAAGGTTATCGTTTAAGAGCTAGGCTGGGAATTAATTAGAAACGTGACGTAGCTTTGAAATAGTTGACACTCGGTACCGCAACTGGAGCTGATTCTTCATGCCGACTTAGTTTATTGCCGTCTAACCCTTGTCGCTGACATCTGCGTCTTTGAACGAGACGTATCATTATCGAAAATTCAGACAATTTGTGTAACAACGTTAATATTTTTCTAAAAACTATACATCGTTATAGTAACGTTAGACTCGGACTCACATCGTAGTCAACTAAAATGCACTTTGTATGTCGCATGTATTATTAAATGAACCAAGTTAAAACTTAATTATCATGGAGATAGCGAATCTTGTGCTAGAGAATTAAATTCTATAATTTCGGAGTATTTACTTATGTACGATGTCCATCATGATATAAAGCGGTGGGGAGTGTTCATTAACTTCCATGCATATTATAATACATGCCATGATAAGTGCTTCATAATAGATTCTCGCATTGTTAATTACACATTCTCTAATATTAATGTGAAACGTAAAATGCGTACTGGAGTATAATATTTTTGTGTATTATCCAAATAATAACGTAAACGTGTAAATGCAGAGGTCTGTGAACTGTATAGCGCTGCTAGACCGTATTTAATGTTTTAATTACTTTGCTATATAGGTATGTATAGTGTATTATGTGATGAATAGCGAGTGATAAACAGTCGTGTAATGCAATGACTGACGGCTAAGCTGATTTAATTAGTATTGCGTATTGAGTTAGGTGCAAATACTGTGATATTTCGTATCTCGTTTCAGTACTGATTTTCGTAATAGAACTTTACGCACTCGGCTAACCAACCTGGACTATGTCCTGATCACGTTTTATAATCGTCATCAATTACGGTGAACTGTGGCTCCGATAATCATATTTTAAAAATCCGGAAAACAGCGTCCATGATCGAGTACAGCAATAATTGAAAAATTCATAGATTTGTTATCAGCTTAATTTGAAACATATTCGGAAAATAGAATTAAACGGACAAGAAAGTCTCCATCTATTAAGTAACGGTTGCTATTATACAAAAACGAACAAATTTTAAAAAGATGGAGAACCACTGTTAGCATGAGAATAGCAGGGAGTAGATGCAGGCGAATTAGCCAAAGCCTAGAGTATGCTAAAGTCTCTGACATTAGATCCATTCGTATCGCAATTCTCATGCACCTATTTCTTGCTACTCCAAAAGAATCAGTGACACTCATGACGAGGAATGAAATGAGTCGGAGTCCCAGCCGTTGTCCCGGAGATGACAAAGGCGCCATCTACATTACCTTTTCTGCTCCTTTGTAAGTTTGATTGGAGTCTATCAGCATATGGGGAGGAGACATGATCAAAGATCAAAAAGGAGCATACAGGACGGATGGTGCAGATAAAGAAGGTAGAGGAGATTGGAAGAAATCTGCGGATAAAATCCAAAAGAAGCGGGGTGTTGGTTGGCCTGCGGGCGTGGGAGCTGGGTGGTTTCATTTTGGTGGAATGAATAGTACACGCAGACTGGGGGTAACCGAATGTGTGCAGTATGGTTAGTTAAAGGATAGGCAGGGATAGTACAGAGGAGTGGAGTCGCGCAAGTGCGTGGAACGCGGCTAGCGGAGCCCAGTCGAGTCCCGTGAGTCCGGGCAAGCAGAGAGACTTAGTACGGTGGTGTAGCGTCCGGGCCGAGCCGCCATCCCATCGAAAGGAGGCACGGTACGCGGTGAATACGTAACGTAACGTGTCAAAAGGAAGCCTCGCTAGCCGGGGAGGAACTCGGTAAAACGTGTAGGCCTGCCGGGCACAGGCAGGAATCGTGGCCGAAGGGCCACTCTCGTGGGCCGTGGCTCTCGGGGAGGTCCGGCGAGGCAAGCTGTCACTTCGATCGCCATTTTAACGCCGCGGAGGCACGGGAATGCGCGGCGGACCGGGCCATAGGAGGAGGACACTGGACGCAAAGTGGAAACCGGCTAGCCGTGTTTTCGTGAGTTTCCACGTACTGAAGAAACGGTGAGGAGCAGTGAAGAGTTTAGTGGTTCACTAGGGGAACGAAGGAGGTGTCGCTGGAGTAGGTGAAGGAATAGCAGGAATAGGAGCACGAGACGAAAAGTGGAACCAGGAAAGGAAGCGAACAAGAAAACGAAGAAATAATTGTAGTATTGTAAGAAGGAGACAGAAGAAGAGGCAGAGCTGTAGTACGAGCCCGTGAGAGAGAGTGTCGGTGTGTCGTGGGAGGCAGGGCATCACTCTCCCTCTGTGTCTTTCCACCTCGATATCCCGGCCTTCCCTGTGATTTCGTCTCGATCTCTCTTTCTCTCCTTCTACACTTGCCTTCACTCGCTCATTCACTTAGTCACTCTCTTTTTCTCTTGAGCATTATTACGAGCGTCGGTGACTCGGGAGAGCCACGTCGAGGCAGGCCATAACCTAGCAAGGCCCTTTCTGAACGTCCAGGATGGTGTGCTAGTGCGCCAATGCGCCATGCATCCTAATTGTTATCACAGGCTCGAATCGTGCACGCCTTTTTTTCCAAGGAACGACACAACGCAACTGTTTGAGATGCCAACGGTTCGCGTGATCCTAGCTAACAGTTTTCCAACAGGAATATCCTGTTTAACTTGAGCAACGACGCTACTCTAGTTTCATGTATTCGAATAGGACGAGTAACAAGAGAGAAGAGAGTGAATGAAATTTGCGAACACGAAACCTAACTAATAATTTTGTATTAACGTGTTGTGATAAACGGAACTGATCGATATCGGCCATAGTTTGATGATCTCATAACGAACGATAAACTCTAATGAAATATATGAGGTACATGATATATTAATGTTTCTAAGTACCCTGCTGGCTCAGAATTGCATCGAGATTTCTCAAAATATTAATCAGCTGTCGTTCAGTGTAAACTTGCTCAAAGCATAAAGCGTTCGAGTACGAAGGATCGAAGGAATAAATATGATGATTCTGCGCGTCTGAAAGGACACTCATAAAGATTGTAATATCAGACAGAGTCACAGCTTTCCTTTGGCTTCCTCAGCAAGCGGAACAGGGAAAGGTAACCAAGTTCTTATTGGCCTGGTTGAAAGGTCGTTCGGTGTATACAGTTTCATCGAGCAGCAGTGACCAGTGCCGTTCTTCCTAAGAACGATAAGTGAAGTTCTGAACCGCGACAGTGTGTGTAACAGATCCTGTGCGTGCCAAGTGTGTGAATAATCGGTGCACGTTGCTACGCACTTCTTCAGAGTGACATCCGTACGACATTGGGGTGTGTGACTGATTTTACTCCTGCATCCACTCTTCTAACCAGGATCTGATTCCCCGTGGGGACTAAGACGGCGCTGCTTAGGTATGTCATACTCCATCTTCTAGACTCCCGCGAAACCTGTTTATACGTCATCCTTATTGATTGTCGTTTCGATGGCGATGTCTTTTAGGAGTTGGGAATGGCTTTGCCCCACGATGACATCATTTCCATCAACTTAGGGATGGGCAGTGTGCATCCCCTAAGCGTTATTCTTTTTTCCTCAGTGCTTCTCCACCCGCCATTTCTTTTTAGTTCTTTTAGAACGGCACGCCTGGCAATTTAAATAAAGCTCTGAAGTAGCCAGAGCGCGTGGAGATCACGTGTTGCTGTGATTTCATGATAGTACGGATAAACATGCTTATTTGAGATGGAAAGGCGATCACTGGGGATAGCCATTACTGCTCCCCTTTGGAATCCTTTGGAGCTGGCTTTTATCTCTTTTATTCAAAACAGTCTTAGAAAGGAGTTCGAGGGAATGCCAAGAGATAGATGCACTAGATGAATTATTTGTAAGCCAACAGAAAGCGTGTAGTAAAACTGTAATAGTATACGGAGAATGAAGAACTGTTTCTCGCTATCAAAGGTCCGCTTTCTGTGGTTAACCTCAAACAATGCATTAGGCGCTTCTGTTTGGGAACCACGTTGTTTCTACAGCTGATGAGAATGCTCTATATCGACTATATGAAACCACATAAATGCAATGAGAAAAATTGCTTATTAATTACACGCTCCCTTGACTATTATTTCACGCGAATCCGGATGCTCATCCGCGTGTGACAACGCGACTTTCTAGATTGAAAATAGACGAAAGGTGACTCACTGCTCGACAAGTCTTTTCAATTGATATTTTAGTTTTCATTAGTTTTCTGTTCTAAAACTAAATCGACGATTGGAAACGTCACGCTATCTCTCTCAATCCACAGTAGCAATAATCCAACCTGTATAAAATTGTTTTCAGTAATTTCTAACGTGCACCACCGGGTTACATTGTACTTGAAGCTAAACAACTTCTAGAAACATGTACTAGACAGTTGTGACTGGCTATGACGCAATGGTCATCACTGGCACAAGGCGGCTTGTGTACACGAAGAATAGAAAGACCAGAGCATACAACGCCAGCCATTCCAGTCCTAGATTCTTGGATTCGTATCCGTGAGAGAGGACCCAACCTCGCCCATCCCACGGGTCCTAGGTTCACGTTTTCAGAGACTCTCTCTCTCTCTCTCTCTCTCTCTCTCTCTCTCTCTCTCTCTCTCTCTCTCTCTCTCTCTCTCTCTCTCTCTC
>JARQTG010000347.1:0-100683 GCA_030142615.1 Syrista parreyssii
AAATTCGGAAACCAAATTTCGATTTGGCCTTGACCCACTTATCAAAAGTGAAAGTTTGATTTGGCCTTGAAATATTTTCTAATTTTTAAATTCGGAAACCAAATTTCGATTTGGCCTTGACCCACTCTTCAAAAGTGAAAGTTTGATTTGCCCTTGAAATATTTTCTAATTTTTAAATTCGGAAACCAAATTTCGATTTGGCCTCTAAACTCAGCCATTTCCAAGATAGAATAATAGATAGAATCTTTTTGCTGTGAGTTCGAAAACATGATGGATTCATTAATTATTGCGGGATATGGGAGTAAGAGAATAGAGTAGAGTAGAGTTTACAATAGACTTTATTATTTGCAAGTAACATGAATCATTTACAATGTCAGTACCAACATGAGTTCACAAAGCAATAAGCGTAGTCATACGACAATTCGTTGCGCAACTAAGATTAAACTTAAAACTAAATCCTTAAAATTAAGACTAAAGCTAGATGCTTAGGATTAAGAGTAGATGCTCAGTATAAGAGAAAAATGGAATAATTGAAGACTGAGAATTGATAATTTATGATAAGAGCGAATGCGACAGTGTGTGAGGAGGAATGAGCATTATTGGTGAAGTTGATGAAGAAGAACGGAAAAGCAAAAGATGAGTTAGTTAGGCTAGGTTTTGGAATTAGGAGATAAACGCCTGACAGAAAGTATAATAGTACAAGTAACAAATTATACTACAGACGGGAGGGACAGACACCCTGATTCACTACACGATTAAATAAGGAAGAATATAATAAAAGAATGGAAGAAGGATAACAGTAGAGAGATAAGAAAGGAAAAGAAGAATTAATGATGTAAAGAGAAAGGAATAGTGAAAGGAAGAACGAAAGAGAAAATAAAAGTATGAAAAAGAAAAATTGGATTGGACAGGGATGCAAGAAACTATTAAAGGAGACTGGCTCTCGGAGGAATGATAGCTCCGAGCCTTGTGCAGCTCGTATATGTCTCCCCCACTCTTCGGAAACTCCCTGGCAAGTTCGCTGGTTATCAAAGAGATGGAGCCACATATCCTGTCCAGGAGGTGCTGCCCCCTTAAGCGGCGAAATGACGAACTATTGCAAATTTCAAGGATTCAATTTTAAACACTTTTCAAAATCTACCGACCATTCGTATATTTTGACAGCGCTGAGGCGAAGAAGTGATTCAAATAAAATTAATGAATGGAGGGTCCATCCTCTATGGGGTTGGCTCATAAACAAATGAAGTGCTCGATAAAGATATATTTATTCTTCGAAATTGATTGGAATACGTAGAGGAAATACATTGGATAAACGTGATTTAAATATTTAATTGACTAGTGTATTAACATATGCGACAGAATTTTTTCCCACTGAGAATTGACACTGATATAGGAGACAAGAATGTGGTTATGATTATAATTGCTACGATTCAATAATGCTTAATGAATAAGAAATTATTAATTGAGAAGTTTCAAATTGAAATGTATTAGCCACATTGAAAAAAATGTAAAATGACACTGGATAAAAAATATCGAGAATATCCGTTTTCGCAATGATACTTATTCACATATTCTTGAATTCGCCGGTGCCGTTCGCGTTCAGCATAAGAATGTTAGGATTTTCCTTCTCGAAGGCAGTGGCATCTCTGCCTCCTGGTCGTTCCTCCTGGCCCCATTCTCCAAGAGCACCACGCATTACGTCCGGCTGTTGTCGCAGCTTTTCCTCCTCCTTCTGCGACATTACTAACAGTTTACGGTCATACGTAAGACAGTGTCGCACGAGAGTTTTTTTTTTAATAAACAATACATAAAACCACTCAAGCTTCACCGGCGAATGAATATTATAATTTATTTAACTATACAAAGACACTTTTACCGTAAGTACAGAACCACGAATAACTTCTGGGTACAATTTAGATACGTTCCTATTCCTTTTCACAAACCTGTTTATCCTCTTGTGCGAATTTATCGAACATATTGGCGTATAGCTTCTTCTCTTTGGCCAGTTGGTTTTTAATGAGATTATTGCAAATTGCTATTTGCTTGGCAGCTGCTGCATTCTTCGGTTCTACTTTCAAGACTTCCTGGAAGTCCTTAAGGGCAAGATCTGGGGACGCTAGCGCCAGGTAGGCCTGTCCACGTCTGAAGAGGGCCTTTTCATTTTTCGGACTTAATTCCAATACTTTGTTACACGAGTCCTTTGCCTCGACATTTTGATCTGTCTTCAGGTAGCATAAGGCGAGATTCAGATGCGCTGATAAGAGCAGATTGCTTCTTTCCGTTTTGAGATCGCCATCGTAATTACTATCGTAATCCAGAAATTCAATGACTTTCTTGTACATCTTAATAGCTAAGTTGTATTTGTTGACTTTGAAGTATATTGTTCCCTTTTCTTTGAAGAGTTTTGCCTGTTCGATTTTTTGTGGTGCTTCCAGGGACCAGCATTCCACACCCTGAATTGTGTAAATAAAAGGAATCAAATAAATAAAAATATTAAGAATACATGAAATAATTCGTCTTTGGATGTAAAAGATACACTACTTTTTCGAAGCTCTTCAATTCAATAATGTATTCCACATCTGCATTAGGTGGAATGTTGAATTCAGGTTTTCCAGTCTTTTTAAATGCATATTTGCTTTTTATTTTCAGTCTCGATTTCTCGCCACTTTTGAAGCTTTCCAAAGCCTTCTCCACACCTTCAATAATTCCTGCATCTTCACCTTCTCCAAGAGGAAATTGAACTTCTCTTTCTTCGAAGACCTGATCATTGTATTTGCCCACCAAATGAACTGAAATGGATAATTATTATTACTCAACAATATGTGACTTACAATTCTATACTAGATTTCACTTAAGAATTTATCACTTACTGTTTACCAATGCGCTATCTTTAGGTGTTGCATACCCCTTTCCAGGAATAATTTGGAATCTCTCAATGCTTCCATCTTTATTCGGGCTCAAATCTTCTCCTATCCAATCTATCATTTCAACCTAGAAAAATTATGACTTGATAATCATTAGTAATGTGCTTTATTCTAAAACATAAAAGTTAAAATTATGTACCTCGAATTTAAGAGTAGCATTTGGGGGAATAGTTGGTGAACTGCCACTTTGACCATAAGCATATTCAGGAGCACAAGTTAGCACAGCAACCTCTCCCTTCTTCATAGTGGCAATTCCAATATCCCATGCTTTAATGACAGTACCTTTTCCCAAGTCAAATTGAAAAGGTTCGTGTCTGTCTTTGCTGGAGTCAAACTTTGTTCCATCCAACAATGTTCCAGTATAATGTACAGTGACTTTACTTCCTGCTGCTGGTGTTTCATCTCCTGTACCCTCCTTAATGATTTCTTTAAGAACTCCATTATCCTTAGAAGGAGAGATGTCAATAGCAGTCATTCTGAAAGAAGCACAAAGAATTTAATTAAATTATAAACGATTTTCCAAAAATAACGCATGCTACATGATCTGCAATTCAACATCAAATTATAAATCTGCCCTGACAATGAAAACAAAAAATTTAATGAATATTCCAAAAATGAAGGAAAATTTATTTGCAGAGTCTTCTAGAAATGTTTCATCCAGCCCACTATAGATAAAGGATATGACCACGCAATTATTCTAATACAAAAAGCGAAACAGTTTACAAAGAAGCCAACAAAATTACTCACATTTTTATATATGAAAAAGTGTCAGCAGCTCTACAAAAATTATCTGGAACTATGCACGAAGATAATTCAAGGTGTTGTGACTTGAAAATTTTGTGAAATACTGTTTCAACTGAGATTTTAGTTAATAGGTACAAGGAATTCAATAGAATTTGCTAGAAAAGCTGCTCAAATGTTACACGCTGCGTCACTTGATAGTCGATAAATGAGTGAGACTACGATTACAATGACCGCCTGATCGTGCTCGGTCATTTTCATGTATTATATTGGTGGTGCGCAGCCTCGTAAAATTTGTATGCAATACCTTGTATTTCATTCTATTATGTGGCGCTGAAATTGCTGAAATTATATCGCAAATTCCTACGGTAAATCATAGCCAGAATCTATGAGGGACGAAGTTATATTTTAATATTTTCGTGAATTACATAAAATAAATTTGGTATACATGTCAGAGATCACAGCGCTACAAACCAACCTACGGATTACGGAGGAATTACACGCACGTTTTACGAGACTGCCTACCATCTATATAACGTGTGAAGATGACCAAAGATTTCCAGACATTTCCAAAAATATATTCTCAAAGTTCTTTTAATAACTCTATTTAAATTTCTATGGGTATAGAGTAAAATATTTATTATAAATATGAAATGTGAATGCCCGAATGTAATATTTATTTGCCATATTTCTTTCGTCGAAAACGATTATTTTCAACGAGAAATACACGCTTTTAGGATTGTATGAAGTTGCCTGAGTATCGACAATGAAGAAATCAAAATTATATCGAAGTTATACCCAAGCTATTACGTTCGGCCCCGCCACTACTCATTCATGGTCTACTTCAGTTTCTTGGCTAATTTTCATACGCGTAAAGTTGTGATCGTTTTCTTAGAAAATGAGTGCAAATATGCCGAAGAAACGCAAAATACTACACGTAGAGGAGAAGTGTCGGATATGTCTATCTGAACAGGGATGCATGAGCGACATTTTTGCAGAATCTATACAGCCTCAGTTAGAGGATCTGGCAAAATGTACTTCTGTAGATGTATGTTTATATCATTTGATTAACTCATGAGTTTCTTGGGCTTAAATAATTTTTATATCATCTTCGTTATTTATTCTAGATCGAGGATGACGAGGACTTACCGAAGAAGATTTGCCACGTGTGTCTTTACAAATTAGAAATGTGGAGTGAATTCAAGGAACAGTTCATTCGAAGCAACGAGATACTTCTTGAACTTTTGGTTTTGCCAGAGACTGCAGACATAGTTAGTATTGTACTTTATGAATTACAATAATCAAATACTTATTTCTAATAATTTGCAGGTGTGCAAGAGGAAACACAATGAGGACGAGCAAAGTGGTGAAGACAGTTCACCAGAACCTCCTGAAAAGGTATAAAGAACTTTAATGTTTACTTACTCTTTTTTTTTTTACAGCGTGGACATCACTGTGATTATTTATTTTTCAGAAGAAAATAAAGTCTGAAATACCTCCATTAATACCATTGGAGTTTGCTAGTGTTGACTGTGTAACGGATCAGACTATATTGAAAGAATTGTACATTCCTGAGGATGAATCAGTATCACCTTCCAAGGATGCCTCCAGACAGACCGATGATGCTTCGGCTCAACCTCAGGATGCTCAGGAGCAAGAAGCACAAGCCCAAGGACAGCCACAAGTGAAACCTACTCTAGTTGCAATGAAGGTGAAACCTATTACCGGAAGGCGAGGTAGGACAACCGAAAGACGTAGGGCGTCTACAAAACGTTGGGTTGCACGAAAAAAAGCTCTTTTAGCAGCAACGGGTGAAAATGCTTCTGATACAGATTCTATCGCATCGGATGACACGCAATTATCACCGGTACAAAAAGCCAGAGCGAAGACTAACGCGGAGAAGGAGGTCGAACGGCAGAAGAGATTATCTAAGGCACAAAAGAACTTTGAATCGAACATGTCAAGTATTAGCGATATAAAGCAAGATGAAAATGAGGTCGAATTCACTGGTGCTGAGTCAGAGTCTAGAAAGACACTTTCTCAAAAGCTAAGAAATGATGAGAACTCGTTGAATGAGGAAAATTTGGAGGTTGAAGATATTGATAAGAAACCAAAAGAGATACTAAAAAATAATGAACCTGTAAAGAACAGTAAGGGCTCCAACCCCGAAGGAGACGCTGCTCAGTATAAAAATTCTGTGTCCATTGCGCATCCAGGAGTACCACCGACTGAATCCGAACAACCTGATACGGAGTTAAATTCTGATGGTGCGTTTAATCCCCATTCCGTTCGTTCCGAATTAAAGATTGGGGATGCAACGTATATCGTTACGTCGACGCTGGTTCTCTCTGAGCCGCATTACCTGAACAAGACTCACCTGAACAATTCTTCCAAGGATATAATCGGGTTGAGCGTAGATGAGAATAGTCAGGAACGCAATACAGACATCATTGACGCTGTGCAGTTGCGCAGAGTCAATCCTAAGTCACCTGTGCAGGACGAAAAGAAATTTGTAGAGAGATGTTTGAACATTGAAGTGGAAGGTACTGAAGTCGAAGCTTTGCAGCGGGTTCAGGCAGAACTCGCAGCCTTTGTCGAAAATGACATGAGGCATAAATTACTGGGTACACATAAAACTTCACCTCATAACGAGAAGGTAGACAGTAAACCTAAGGATTCCTTCCAGACTCTGGATCAGCAATTGAAGACCATAGTCGAGAAGGCTATAAAGAAGAATTTTGAATCATCGAAATTACGGACTACGTCTCCTACTAAAACAACGATAAAAGCACGCAGTCAAAAAAACAAAGAATATTCGTCAGCCCTCGTGAAGGCTGCTCTGCGTTCGGATATGTTCCAACCTAAGGTTCTTCTGGTGCGCCTTGATGTATCCAAGGCCAGTAAACATTACCAAATTAATAATATCCAGGCATTGGAAAAACCTAAACCAAAAAGTAGAAAGGTGACTCCACCGAGCGTTCCACTAGGTAAAAGACAACGCGTCCTTCCGGCTAGATACTGTGACTTTAATACTACACTCCTCGATTCAGAGGAAGAATATCCCTCAGAGGAAAAAGTGTTGACGTCAACACCAAAGACGTCTGGAACAAAAATACAGAACAGAAAGACTTACGGTCCAGCATCAGCAAAGCAGGTCGCCATGACGAAACGTATCAAAGAAGAGGAAGTCGCAGCGACTTGTACTGACAAATCACTGAGTGAGAAACTTCAGGGTGATTTGACAGCATCTAAAACGCTATCGACGACTAAGAAACTTACAACCGCAGCTGAGAAAAGAGTAGACAAAAATAAGAGCATGGAGACTGGTAGCGACAGACACGTCTGCGGTGTGTGCGGCGATTCCTTCGGCACCTGGAAGGAAATAGAGGCCCACGTTCTAACCCACAAGGTAGAGGCAAGTCCGGCGAAGCAGAACAAGCACAGGATGATGCGTTGTAAAAGGTGCCACGAGATTGTCGAGGCGCGATACGTAAGGGTGCACGTATGTAGATCCAATAAAGTAGCAACACATAAGTGTTACGTCTGCAACTCGACTTTTCGCACAGAAAAGTTACTAGTACGTCACCTGGAGACTCACGAAGAATCAGAGTTTCAAGTAGAGAGTGTTAAACGCAGATTTGCCATGAAGAAGGTTCCCGAAGTCGCCAGCACGCAGCAGAACAACGTGCACGTCACGCAGGAGACAAAAACTGTAGAAAGTACGCCGGTTGTAAAGATGTTCAAGGAGACGTACACGTGTTTCGTCTGTGACAAGATATTCACCGATGAGGAGGTTCTCAAAGATCATCTGCAGAAGCACTGTGATGACATCAGTGAGGACGAGCAAAGCACCGGGAAGGAGCAGTACCAGTGTGCCATCTGTGGGGAGACTCTAGAGTCCGAGGAGATCCTGGAGAGTCACGTGGAAAAGCACCTCTTCGACGACGAGGATGACAATCCAAATCTGATAAGCATAACTAGCGAGCCAGTAAAGCAGGAGGGTCAAAATTCCCACAAGTGCACCCAGTGCTCCGAGAAATTCGACTCGGAGATGTTACTCGTGATGCACATGCAGGCGCACGAGGAAGAGGCTGCCATAGCTGAGTGGGAGAAACGAGGACTGAACGTTCACCAGGAGTTCATCTGTGTCATCTGCGACCAGGCCTTCAGCAGGGAGGACGAACTCTCAGAGCATCTCGACGTGCACAATGGAAATGCTCATGTCTGCTTCCTCTGTGAAAAGCCATTCTCCACCCTGGAAGATTTACAAAAACATGTAGAATCCCATTAAGTTATTTCGTTTTTATCAAAGAACTAATTGCGACTTTTACTCCATTAATCTACAATTGATGCCTGCGTAAACTAGCTTCCGATCTTTTCTTTACCATTGCAAATTACGCGTTTTCATAGTTTCCAACGAATTTTAAATACCACGAACAATTGTAAATTGTGATCGCGTTGTTGTTATTGCTGTTGGAACTTTTAATCCAAGCGGGTAGGGTAGGATGGAAGGAAAGAGATATTTATATATATACACATCCGAATTGAGACATTGAATGTGCATGGTATCACGAGAATCAAGTACTGTAAAAGAAACTGTCTCAATCTTTACATACATAGAAGCATCATATGTTTATACTACGGTAAATACAAACTGTAAATATATTCTATAATCGCAAACGTTTTTATGTAAGTCTATAAATAAGTCAAAAACTTCACTCGAAAATGCCTGGTTGTTATCCAGCAGTAAAGGCAAAAGTGCTGTCCTTGTGTTTACTTATATAAAGGTATATAAAATTCACTAATGTTTAAGCGTCATCCGGTGACTTGTACATATGCATAGGTAGACAGATAATTAGCTAATTAGGACTGATAATGACCACCGTAATCATTTGTTCAATTAGTCATACATTTACACATGTGTATAGCGACTGGGTCATGTTATAAAGGTACGAATAAAAAAAAAAAGAAACCTTGGGACTGAAACAAGAAAAATTTCATTGACCGCGTTACTGCCATTAAAACAAAGTTGACAGTTCAAAAAAGATCATTGCCTTCTAATCATTTTATAGAGAATGTTGGGTGATTAACGTGCAATCAAACTCACCTGTGTCGCTGGCGACAGTGATTCTCAGCCAAAGACAAAACCTGTTTCCAAAAATATAATATATTTTACGTAGGTCATTTATTAGATATACATAATAATAAATTTTTTACACAAACTAGAGCCTACATAACAACTTTATGGAATTCGTGTACATTCTCATCATCTCTTTTCTTTTTTTTTTTTTTCATTCGCGAAAATTAATTTCCTCTCTGGTATCCTCGCTCACTTTCTCTCTTCGATAAGTAATGGGAGACGTAATCGAGTGAGTGATTAAAAAAAAAATAACAAAGTAAAAGGAGAAATCAGTCGTAGGTCTGTTTCGAAATTTCTATCTTTCGCTACTTTTTCATTCTTCACTGTTTCTTTTTTTCTTATTTACATAAATACTGTGAACAGCAACGCACAATGTATTCGCGTGATATACTTCCATCTTCTTTCTCTTTCCTCTTCTTATTTCTCATTATCCTTCTCCATTAGCTCTCGCGTAATCGCACCTCTTGTATCACTAATATTTGGCTCCTACGCGCAACAGTACTGCCTAGTTTCGTTTGTAATATTTTTTCGCAATTATTGAAAACCTACGGCGCTTTGGTGCTCCAGTATTAACCGAAGGGAGCAGAAAGGTTCTACACGTGTGACTTTACATCGAAAATACAATCCTCAGAAAGAAAGCCACAGTTACTCAAGAAAACAAAACCTTCATACATATTATCCAGGAGTGTGATTGGTTGCATTTTGGTCCTCGATTAAACGCGACGAATGATGATTAGTCCGTTGGCGAATTTAACGGAAAATTAAAAAGAAAAATAGGCAAAGGCCGAATAATTCGGTCAAAGTAACAATTTCAGCACGAAACATTTTAAACCATGCTTTTCTTTGAGTATAACTTTTTAGCAGCAGGATAATTCTTTCGGATAAACTATATAATTCACGCGAGTCTTTTTCGACGGAATCTAACGTTTCCAAAAAGAGGGACCGTAATTTAAGACTGAAACAATACAACAGTCTTATAAAGGAAACAGCTGAGGATCGCGATGCTATTGGGATTGACGCTCGTTCTACGTGTCGCGTTCGTACAAGCATGAAACAGCGTCGCGACGCTCTCGTATATTCGATCTCACCTCTCTTTTTACTTCGCTAATAAAAATCATAACGCCCTCGCGTGAAAAAACGAGGCTATGTACACTGGAACAATGAAAGAATTCCGTAATGCTCTTATATACGTATATATATTTTTTGTTAAGACCAAGAATGACAAAAAATCATTTGGCCGTTAGAAATGCGTTTAGAGAATTGGAGATTTGGCGTTTCGATCATTTTTTTTTCATCCTTTTCTTTGTTTGGGTCCCAATTTTTGTCTATCGATTCGTTTACACTCGACACGTTCAAGTATGCGGACTGGTATTCTGATTGATCTTGTATTTTTTTGTTTTTTTCTTACGAATATAATATACGTCGTTCAATCAGATTTCTACGCTTTTCGTTTAAACGACAGTAATTAACTCGCTGTATAATTGCTACACCTTTCGACAGTAATATTATGTACAATGACACCACTTAGATAGACGTTAGATTGCAATAGTACTTTGCTTTAATAAGAAATAAGTTAAATAGAATCCTTGTCGTATCGGCCGAAAGGAACAAAAAATCAAAAAGAAAAGTGGACGTGTGTAGAGGGGGATGGAAATTCTTAACAATAACAATGACGAGTTACAGTAACGCTAGGACTGTACAGGCCCCCTTCTGTGAAAATCAAAAATTGGTGCCTTAACAGTGTTTTCCTCCTCGTTCTTTACTCTCTTCGCATACTTCTTCTCTCGCAGTTCTCTACGTTCAATCGATGAATTCAACTGCCAATCTAGCTGTCCTAAAATACTCATCGATTCGTAAGTGCGTCCTAAGCGTAAAGAGAAAGGTATGCGGCTTAAAGCATACAAGAATTTATTTTAGTCCGCCCCGTAGATACGTTACGAAATAAAGTATCAGAAGACGCAGAAACAAGGTGGGCGCAAATTGTGGGATATATCGGAATTTCGTTGACTCGTCGTCAGTCGGGGAAGGTAAAAATACAAAGAGAAAAACGAGATAGAAAGAAAAGAAAGGAAAAAGATTATTCTTCCTATCTTTCACTCGATCGCACAATTTACAACGCGCACTTTCTTCGACCTTTTGCCACCGGGTAATAAGTACCGGAAACACTAGCATCCTCTCATCATCATTCACGCATCCTGAAAATCGTTTCCTCTGTCACTGTCTCTTTCGAGGGAAAGAGCATGATAGCCTTATACGAAAAAAGTTCTCCAGCTTATTACAAAGGATTCGTCCTGTCCCGTTCACAGTCGGCACGAAGTTTCGCAAGGTGGCTGCCACGACGGGTGTCTGTGTGAATCTGCCGAACAAGCCCTGGACGAGGCTTTTTCTTTCCAAAGTGTTGATAATAAATTTGGCTTTTTTTTTTTAAATATTTTTAAGTGAAACGCACGACAACGCGTTAATGTTTACTGCGACACCAGGTCCACGTAGTTCGCCGGATAGAGACCTACTCTTCCGTCTTTTCTTCCTTTGCACCAGCCTTGCTCGTCCTCGTCTTCTAATTTCTCGAAGACGTCACCTAAAATGATTCACTGATTTCCTTCTGTCCAACACACCCTTTTATCATGCATCAACAAAACATAGAAAAAGTCTTACCTTGCTTGAAGCTCAACTCGTCAGCCTCAGCGCCCTCGTAATCGTACAGTGCCCTGACAGGAACTCCTGGTTCTCCATTATCGACAAGCGGCTCACCGGCATCCTCGTCCCACTCTTCCTCCTCGAAGGGATTCGATTCCTGCTTCGCACTTGTGCCGTTCCTGCATAACGGATGATCATGAATTAAAAAGTTATTCACTGCAAGATTGCTTATTCAATACAATCGATCGATTCAAAATACTCACGTGATGGTCGCAGTCCTGTTTACCGTGCTGGCTTCGTGATTGTTTTTCTCCAACGTTTGCTTGCTCGCGCTAATTGTGTCAGTTTTTCCATCACCGTGATTCCCATCGTTTGATATTACACGGGCGCTGGATTTTGCCTTCGCCTTGTGATTTACAGGTGGAAATTCCTAAATAGATAAGGGAGACCTTAATTAGTAAGATCTATCGTTCCTGCTATTCAAACAGTGCTACGTGCAGACGTCGAGGACAGTGAAGTGTGGCTTATAAGAATTTTAAGATGCTCCTTATCCATTTTGAGTATTGTGATATCCGTGCAGCTTGGACGCACATTGAATACAAGAATTATGTATATTGCAACATGCTACGAGATGCACATTCAATGTAAATTTTTATCAATAGTATTGTAAGCTGCTATGATTTCAAATATATTATACATGACTTTAAATCGACAGGCAGGATATATTCTGTCTCTACATAAATTAACGTGTGAAAAATCAACAAATCGTACCTTAACGGGACTCGTTTCATGATCCAAGCAAGAACAACAGACTAAATGGAATTTGTGCTAGACACATGTTTTGCACAAGAGTTAATTTTACGAAAAGTAAAACAATGCGTCAGTCGCGAAAGCCAAGGACAGCATATAATGAGAATTTTGCGGTTTTCGTGTACGCGCGTACAATCTGACCATCCTGCGTGGTTCTTGCGTTGGAGAGAAGAGAGAAAAGTAACAAAGTATCGAGTAAATATAAACGAAAACATCATTACATGCAGATCCTCGCCAACTGGACGCTGATTGATGAGAGTAATCGATCCGGCTGGTAGAGCCTCCTTGGATTTGGAGCCCTTGGTGATCTCGCGGAATTCCTCTGTGTAATCCTGCATAAAATAGCAACACCCACACAATGACATGCAGGCATTCCAAAAGAAGGAAAAAAAAAAAGAGATGCCAAGGGGACAACTATCAGTTACTCTAAGGCAAGTGCACCTTGTGGAGGTCAAAAATCTCCACGGCGAGTCAGGTTTCTCTAAGTATATTGGGGGGTTAGGGCAGGGTGAGTTTTAATTATTATAAAAAAAAAAAAAAAAAAAAAAAAAACAATATTTAAGAATAACAGGAAACGAGAGACAAGTGAAAACGAACGCGTTACAGATTCTTCTTTTTTCCTTGTCGCTTGTTCCTTTGTTATATCGATTATTGAAAAATCCAACCATGAGCAAAAGGGTGTATGGTACATGCGCTGTATAATGGCCAACTTCATAGCGATGCTTGAGCGCGTATATTTACCTCAAATTGGGGCCAATTCATGGCCATGTTCACGCCATGATTGTTCGACCACCATTTCAAGTCCTTCTCGTGGTCCGCATTGTTGATCGTGTGGTAAAACTCTTCGTATATCTGCGGCAACCTGAAAATGCAGACGATCGTTTAACGCAAGTTGACACTTAGCACTAAGAAGTCAGTATGGACAAAATTAATGTTTGTCCACACCGTCAAGATATGAAGCGACACTCACACTGGATCCTGAGATATGTTCAGACACTTGTGAATCCCAAATAGAACGTCCTTGAAGAACTGTAATCGCTGCGCCTCCATTTCCTGACACTTCTCAAAGACCTGGGTCATGTCCTCCATGTACTTTGGATTGTACTGATTGATCTCTTGAAGCGCAGCCTCGTACTTCTCCTTGGCCTTCTGGACCTCCTCCTTCGTCTTCTGTACCCTGTCCTGCATCTTCTTCACCTGATCGACAGAGGCATCCCTAATCAGCCTTTGAGCTCCATCGCAGGTGAGCGACATTCAAATTCAAGACAAAGATCAGGCCGAAAGACCTTCCAAAGACGCTCTTAGCAAGATCAAAGTTTTTAAAAAGATTATACCCAGTGCCAAGAATACCTAGTCGAAAAGTTCTACACGATATACCAAAAAGCGTGCGTCTTAATAAATTTTGTCAAAGGCCCTGCGCAGGCGATGCTTAGACTAAGAAGTAAAATTATCAAAGTATTTTGAAGAGAAAAAATAAAAATTCTACTCAATCATCAGATAGTAGTAACGATTCGAGAACCAAAGCGTTTTACATGGACAAGGGCTTTCAACGAAAAGTTCGCCAAGTAATGCTTACCAAGAGAGCTTTCTGTAACGGAGAGACAAAAAAAAGACAAAGAAACATTATTAAAACATGCCACATGCAACATCATTATACATACAAGCTCAACGTCTCCTATCTTAGAATTCCTAAGGCACTTTCGTACTCTGAGGCCCCATGCATCACATCCACATTTTGTCATCTAGAAACGTCGTTACAGTGGCTTTAGGCAGGGACCCGATGCGCGTCCAGAATTTTCCACGATTGATGAAAAGATGTCGGTGCGTGATTGATAATCTAACGGGAACGTAGCGTCGGGGCAACGACAGAGGGTAGTAGCGACACGAAGAATCAAACAGTAAGGACGTGACGCAGCCCTAGATCGGGTACGTAAATATTGTCAATAGTCGTTCGTAAACAGTTCGCGAAGCTCTTGCGCAAAAGACAACGCAGAGCCATACGAAATCCGTGACTCACAAATACAATACGGATGTACAGTAAAGAAACAGACAAAAAGCAAACCATGCAACATTTCTGGCAAGACGCATTGGTGTATGCAGTGACATACGTTTTCAGAGCCTCGGGCCATCTGAAAACAATCGTTGCTAAAGAAGAAGAATCGTCTGATCTACCGTGATCGGGAAACAGGAAGTACGTCAGCAGATGCAGTTCTCTAGTATCGAAAGAGCCGTTAGAGTGGCGCTGATGAAGTTAATTTTACGTTTTCAAACTTTTTTTTTCTGCACGAAATAAAAATTGTCAGTTCGTTAATTCGCATCGATCCGTAAAACCTTTTCACGAAAACGGTCATTATGAGGAGGACGAGATAAAGTTTGAAAGCTCGCACAAGTGTCAATGGGTCACTATTGTGTTAATGAGCACAGAATGATCATATGTGAGAATTGTGAAAAGGAGAGTCTCTTGTCTGTATTAAAAAAAAAGCCAAGTACCTGATCAGGTGAGAGCGAACTATCGGCAGACGCGTTGCGCTCCATATTAGCCGCGGTTCTCTCCGTCTTGCAGCTGTTGTGATACTCGGACTTTGCCTTCTCGACCTTCTGAAGAAGCTTCGCCCAGGGTTTCTGAGCCTTCTTGAACGAGTCCTCCATCTCCTTGCGTTCCTTCAGCGTCATCATGGACTGCAAGAGGCGGATAAGAGCAAAATGAGAAATGCGTATTCGCCTCGGAGCCAAGCGACGTCCGCGACTACACGGACAATGCATAAGTATAATAAAAAAAGAAATACAATTAAATACACACCTTGTGATAAGTGTCCTTCTGCCACGTCTTGACCTGCTGTATTATATCGTTGCACAGATTCTCCTTGACCCTGAGGTGGAGGTCGCAGAGTCTATCAGACTCAACTAGGACGCCCTTCCAGGCAGCCTCCGTGGTCCCGTACTCGGGTCCCTTCTCGATCTTGTCATTCCAATTCTTGGACCAGCTCTTCAGGGCCTTGGCGTAGCTCTTCTCGATCTCGGCGCGTTCCTGGACCAGGGCGATCAGACTGTCGCAAAGCTTGTGACCGTCCTCGATCCTCTTGGTGGTGCGTTTGTAATTGCCAGGCTCCCAGAAGGAGTCCGTCGTAGCTATGAGCATATTGTCGTCGCTGTGATGTGACATCTTAACCTAAGACGGCGACCCCGGTTGACCTGAAACAGCAAGAGTAGGAAATAAAGGCAATGCGCAAGGGCCAGGTCATCGTCGTCAGGACCTGAGCTAACGGTTTTGAGATCATTCGAGTGACCTGCCTGCCGAAGCTCCACTCGCACCATGGGACAAGTACCTAACTTACCACGAAACGTGCAGCTATACATCGAGATCACATACGTGTACCCTAAGGGGGAACACATGGAATAGCGATGGAAGTCATTTTCAGCAGTGAGCTACTGTAACGCGTTTATTGGATTATGGGCTGGCGATCATCGATTGGCCCAATTTGCGAAGCCATTACAAATCCAATCTGTGGAATGTGCTATCTACATGTATACCTGCCCGCCTAACGTTCCCCCCAGCATACAAACTACATACGTATGTACCTGGAATAAAAGCTGACCTGGAACGTAGCCACGTGTCACGCGATCATCCATTTGGAAATTCATTACCGTTCGCATCTGAATCTCATCATTGGATCTACCAGTCTGTAGCATTTTAATGCGAGCAGCTCTCGCGGTTGCATCGAGCATAATCATTTATCAAAGTCAAATGAAATTTCCAAAATTCGACTTCCCGTTAAATTCAATTTTCATTAACGCAACACTCAACGGTCCAGCAAGGAGGTCATGTTATTATTGTCTTTTCAATATAAATTTTTCATCGACAACCCGTAATCGATCCTTCGTATCGACTGATTAGTCCGATCAATGGCATCGACGGTCTGCACTGTTTTTACCCACCGTTTAAGAACGCACCGCCAGGCTACGACTTTCATAACGACATTCTCGAGAGGTAACTAGCGGATGCCAAGAAACGTCCTTGCGACTGAGTAAACCACCGTATCGATTATTGGACTCGATCGATTACTAGAAAAAAATTCAGAATCAACGCCAAGTCGTGACAAGGCAAATGTCTGTTTTTTACCACCTAGACGTATCGTCCCATAAGTACGTACAAGTAAGACACGATCCAGGTAAAAATCTATTATACATATTAAAGTGATCGATTACTCTTTCCGATAGACGTTATCATTCACAGAAATGAGATCATCATCGAGCAAGGGTATCTACGGCGAAGCGAAGTCTTATCGTCCCGAGACGATTAGAGAGTCTTGACAAGGCTCGCGTTATCTCGTAGTTTTCCTCGCAGCGAAGCATAGCTCGCTTATGTTCGATAAGAGCAAAATACGAAGAAAAAAAAAAAAGCCAATCAAGTAAAAATCGAGTAATCGATCATCCAATGAAAGTCTACAAGGAAAGGTACGGGCACGAAGTAACCCAAGAAAAATAGTCAGCGACACTTCCGTGCACCGCACCATACTTGTGTACATAAAGGTGACCTGCTACACCGACTACATAACGTGCAAAGGCACAGGTATACAGTATACACGTCCAGTGTACGAGGCTCTGATCTATGCGGAGTATTATACAGAGATCTACGACCCCTAACAAGTCCATTATCCCCTTACGTTATTCTCGTAACGACTCTTCCAGGGATAGTAGTAGGTACAGTCGGAGCAGAGACCGAGCTCCCCTTACATCACGGAGAGCACATAATATAATCATGGACGATAAAAACATATATATATATATATACTTGTTCACGAGGGACGCCTGAATCCAATGCATCGATAGGCGTCTCGCGTCGTCTTCATATTAATGAACAGCCTGTCAGATCATTCGGGAACGAGGCACAGTATGACGGAGCCCGATTCACACGTATCAATAGAGTAGCTGAAAGGAACTGGTAGAACAATGCTCAACGTGAGACGAAGAGGCCAGGACGTTATTGGTGATGAGACGACGCGATATATATATATATATATATATATATATAGGCGTGGAGGATGCTTTCAGGAAGACGAGAGATCGAGGATAAATAAAAGTATAAAAGAACGTGGAAGAAGTCGACGTGGGCAGTGGAATGCCGTCCGGTCGGATAGGAACGGTCAACGTTCAGGAGAAGGTCGGACGAAGGTTCCCCTACGATTACGTAGCTTTGAGTTTTCGGCTTTCGATTACGTTAGACAGGTGTAACGTGTCGATAGGAACGAAAAAGCGAGAAAAAAGCCCAGAGTACACTGAAGAGAAACAAGCGCTTTACCCCGTACGACCGACGGGGGAGTAGTACGATAAGATCGGGTATAGAGCCTGGATGCTGGAAAGGAGCAGTCGGGCATTTTTAATGTTTCAGATAGGAATGTTGTTGGTCGAGTCTTGTCGTATGGATGGAGGGTGCCATTTTGTTTTTGTTTTTCAATCGCGCAATCACGCCCGACACACGTATCTCGTGCACAAGGGGATACCTGGGAAACGCCCACGCCTCACTGTCGGCAAGCCCACGTCGTTAAATCTGGATCAGAAAGAATGACAGGGAGAAGGAGTGAGGCGAAATTTCAGAGGATTTATTTCGCGAAAAAATAATGTCTTTTCTAATAGCTCTAGAGGGACGCGTGCCAAAGGTACAATTGCACGGGTGAAAGCGACGATCATATAATTATAGTGCCGAGCTGGCATCTCGGCAAGGCACAGCACCCGGTGATGCTGTGATTTGTAACGCCGTGAATTACACGATAGAAGACTATAGTCTATACGCTCTAGGTTACACGGGACATGGTGGAGGAGATACAAATAAAATAGCGTGCGTGAGAGAGAGAGAGAAAGATAGACAGACGAACAGAACGTGCAAGCGTAAAAGCATTGGGGTAGGCAAGGCGAAGCCTTAGAGGTATTTCCGAGCATGCGTCTGCACCCACTCGTTGTTTAAAATCATGTCATGTCATACGTGCGTATGCATAGGAACGCACGAGTAACGAAGATATTAGTCGTGAATCATACGTTTAATTGTTATTATTTTGCTCATCTTTATAAATACGCGTGGAAGCTCTGTATTATATCCGATACGACCAAAGGGTATCGGTGGGATTGGACATTCAGTCCTGAAATCAATGCTTTCGTTACAATATATTTTACGAGGTCAGACAACTGATAAAACTTGAAAAAAAGCTTGCAATTGAGAGTGAGATTAAGCATTTTTGAATATAGCCGTGTCTACCCAACTTGGTAATGACAGAGATAATTCACCGAAGGTATATGCTCGTGATTCGAAGCAGCGATAGGTGTGTCTCTCTCTTGCGCACTGAAGTCCCCATAGGTCTGTCTCTCTCGCACTCGCGGCGGGTATAGGAAATTCGAAAAATAGTGACAGATTGACTCCATCGAATTCTCAGTCCGTCAAACAGGCATCGGTAAACTGAACACGGATTTTTTTTTGTATAATTTTACAAAATGTTACCTAGTTAAAGTGACATCGTAATAATTGTCAAATCTGACCACAGTGCAGTCGAATAGCACCAGGGCATTCAAAGGCTAGCGTGTAATACATGTGTGAATAGGTAGAGCGTGTGCGTGCATCTACCAGACGTTATATATAGCACTACGCGTATTATGCAGCCATGAATGACCGTTCATCATACTTGAATCGTATAGGGCAGGTCTTGTTTATACCGGGTGTCGAAGCATAAGCGGACTCGAGGAAACCCACGTATATTCGTAAAATCATGGCAAAGCGTTTCGTTAATACATTCCTCATTCCTTTGGGAAGAATCGCGGGTAAGATTGAGGCCGCGCGCGCGCGTCGGTAACAATCCTGAGAAAAACACTAGCGTTAAGGTCGTCGGATTGAAGCGAGGAGAGACAAATATATAAGAAAAACATACCGTGGAAAAGCATCGGGCAATTTACATAGCTGCGTATACGCGTGTCTCTATAGAAATTCGCACGAAACACGGATTCTTTTACAGATTGTCCTCGTTTGCATATATATCCCTCTCCTTCGTTCTTACACGCATTCCCTCTCACCTTCTCTCACTGTGCTATAGACACCTATCTCAAGGAGCATACAGAAATTTCGTTCGCGTCATCGCGCTTCCTGTACAACGAAAATAAATGCCGTTCGATATCGAGCGTGCTGAATTATACGGGACAGGGAAAGCTTTCAAGTGTTAAATGCAAGAGCACGCGTAACGGCGAACTCGGGCGAACGCAGTAACGTGGCGAAAGGGCGGCGAGGGCTGCGAGCGACAGTGAAGCACGGTGCGTCAGTTCGATAACGATTATCATGGGTCCCTAGGGAGTCTGGGAGGCCGTAGCCAACGCGTGCACACGGAGCAGTGTATACGTTGGCGCGCGTAATAATCAGTGGCGAAACTCGCCCTACGGTTTTCTGGGTTAAATGGCATGTCTTTAGAGAGAAGAAAAAAAACATACACGGACGTAACTTTTTGCCATTATGCTTTTTCATTATTCGAAGAGTGAAGTTCGTGCGCGAAACACACGAACAGACTTTCATTGTACGTTCGTCATGAATGCACGACTTTTTCTCCGGTTTAACATGAGCGTCGCGTCCTTTTCTACTTAGGACGTCACATTGGACATAGGACGTGAGTCGCTAGAGGCTGAAGAGACAGAAAAAAGAGGGACGTTACTGGTGGCTAACGTCATCGTTATAATTAACCTCAACGGTAGTGCGAAAGACAATCGGTATAAAGGATGTGAAGCGTAATGAGCTGCGTGGTAGGGAGACACATTTCTTTTGCACGGGGACTAACTAAGGTTCCTGCCACCCGCAGAAATTCACGGACGCTGCGAGTTTCGATAGTCTAGTGTGAAATTCAATGTTTTTCCCAGAGTACAGGCTGGAGTTAAAGTATGACTGGAGCTTGAGAAAAGATATCGCGAGCTGTGCAATTAGGGGCAACCTCGTCTCGAGCAACCTTGGTCGCGAGCCAGTTAATAAACTACCGCCTCGTCCAACCCCCCAGGATGTTCGGGCGACGAATCGATCCGCTGACAGGGGTAAACGGTAAAGGGGTTAATACAAAGATAGAAAGAAAAGAAAATGATGAGAGACTTCGGTCGGTCGGTCGACGAGATGATTTTGGGAAGTTTTCAATAATTTTTCTATTCGTCTCTCGCGGAGTTCGGGGGTCGGGCGAAACGGTGTGGATGCCGCTTAAAACCTGACGCGCCACGAGCACGTGAAAAGGTTCTTTTGGAAGCTGGGATCGGTGCGACGACAAAAGCCTGCTCGAGGAGTCGTACCCAGGATCGATTCGAGATTCAACCCTCTGGCTACACTGTAGCCTCTCTATCCCCTGTGTTACCCTTGTATGTTCTACCATCCCTCAATGCGACTTCATCCCTTCAGAACCCTCGATACTCGTTCAAAGTTAAATCCGACCACGAAAGACTCGATGTTGTGCGAGCGTCGAACGAGAGGCAGAAATTTACTTAAGGGATGATTTTTGTATCTAGGAACTTGCTGCTAAAGCCCCTAGGTAAGGGTGCGTGTCGAGCTTTTTAAAAATTGTTAATACCCAGAAGGCTAGTTTTACGTCGCGCTCTCTTCCTGGTCTGCAGATTTGTAACAGTATGGGAAAGCTCGAAAATGAACAAAAATTACGAGCCCTTAATTAGGGGGGTTGTATATACTTGACGTCTTCCGACAACCCTCCCGCAGCAAATCCTTTTTCTCTAACGCACCACTCGAGCGTTCAAGGGGCCCGTGCTGCCCTCTCAACGAATAAAGCAAAGCCCTCCCTCCCTTAAAAATCTACGAGAGACGGGTAAAAAAAAAATCGAGAGAAAATGGATGAACACAGCCTAAGGGATGACACGACTAAAACTGTCTTTTGTATACACCCGGGATATGGAGGAGGGACTAGCTAAAAAAAAAAAAAAGAGTTCCAATACTTTTCATCCCCTATTAAATCTTACTAGACATTGACAGTGCCTCGGGCTTACGAACCCCCATGAAATACGTCACCCTTAACGACTCCCAAGTCTCGAGAAACCCTTCCGCCGGATGCGACTGTCTCCAGCGGCTTTTCTCTTGGGCAAGAGAAATAAAGGGGAGGGACGTCCGGAAGGACCGCAATGAGAAATCTCATACCCCTTTTCTTAATCTTGCCAAATTAAATACCGTCTGGCTTTTTCAAGGGTAGCAACGACAAACGACACTCGGTATCAAAAGCAACGAACGATCGACAATCACTATTGGCTTTAGTATAAACTTTTTCTTTTCACATACGTCAAGCATACGTTTTCAAGGAACACATCAACGACCCGAGATATCCGACTGCCATTACTTATGCACGTAAATCGTCGTCGTACGTGAACTGTTTGAGAAACTGCAAATAAGGAAAGCCTCCCGCCCATATATAATTCCCGACGATTTTTCCAGCAGCTAAGCGCAGCAGTGCCAATTGCATGGGAATACGCGAGGTACACTGGGATACGCTGGATTCCAATCTTACATATTTTCCCTAGTCACGTGCTCGATTCGGCGACCGATCGAAGCTCGACTGTAAAACCATATGAAAAATACGCGAAGAATTTACACGAGCACCGAGTATCGCTGTAGCTGTTTTCTCTTTCTCGCCGTCCACATATAGAAAACTTGACGTACGCGTAATAAACTACCTCGCTGGAAAGATCAGTTCGAATTGGACGTATCGTGTGAGTTTCATATCTACCCGCTATTTTCATGCTCTCCTATTGTCCACATAAGCCTTGTGCAAGGATCCAAAAAATTCATACGCTTTCTAGCTCCAATGGATATTTTCCATAGATTAACCCCTGGACTTTACGCGAAGTACAAAATAAGGGTCGTTGAATTATCTAATCAGAGCCTCGCAGCTCCCTCTACGTCGTAAGCCACACAAGCATAATTTACGAGGGGGGGGAAAGAGGCGGGTTGAAAGGGGGGACATTATTCCATCAACGCTCATCAAGTTACGTCACCGTGTGTTAGTACATACAAGGTCAGGATTCATCGGGGTTGACGACGCGAATCGATCGTATAATAATACAGTGAACGTATGGCAGAGAGTAAGGGACGAAAGACATTGAGTCGAAACGAAAAGAATAGAGCAAGAGAATAACTTGAGTAAAGAGGGTCAAAGAATAAGGAGAACAACCCGCCACTAGATTCTATTAATAAGACAGCGTGGGGCCAAGGCCGACGACGATTTGTTTGCCCCGAGAATTTACGCGATCGGAAGGGATTATGACGTTGGTAACACTGTTCTGATTTTGGATCTACGTCATTTCTCTCTCTATATATCAACCAATCATCGAGCGATATGCTAAACGATCTTACAGCATCTCTCGGGACCAACCGAAATCCCAGCATTACCTACGAAATTGTCTCACGGTCAATTTTCCAGCGAGAAAAACAGAGAGGGGGACACTCGCGGTAAGGCCGAGTCTATTATGAATCCCGAGCTCTTAATTAGCGATAATTGCTGGGTATATATGGTGGCTGCCCCGTACAAGCATAGAATCCTGGATATAGCAAGCATGTACTACCTTATAGCCATATGGGTGGACGGAACGAGTAGGCAACGATGCATGTCGTCCGTACTGAGAATACTAGTACTTGTAACAGGGTTCCTCAACTAAGCCATTGGGACTGACAGACGCGTGTGCCTACTGCGTGCTAGTACCGACTAGCACGTAAGGTGCCTATGCTGCTAGTACGTAAGGTGTTTGTGACGGTAGCAAAGTTTGGTGAAATAAATGCAGATCGATTTTACGGTGTCACGTGTTAAAGTGTGCTACTGGGTCCTACCTTTATCTGGCATCCTTACGTAACTGGGACCTGGTGTGTACGCGTGTAGGCTGTAAGAATTGCGGCCACAAAACACCATGCACTGATTCACGCACAGCCGACAACTTTCCGGGATTCACGATACACTGAACGTAATGTGGATGCGCGGAGCAGATACGCGAGCGCGAATTATAAATAACGTGTTACGTATGGGAAATACGAGGCGAGCTGCTCTGTTCGCCTGTCTGCGATCGACTGATTTCAATTCGTGCGACATCCTATGGGTGGCGTGGAGAATTGTGGAGAGGCTAGAGTTGGTATAGGAATGAAAAAAAAAAAGAAAAAAAAAAAGGGTAAGGAAAGGTACGCAGGTAAAGACCATAGAAGTGATTTTCGTATGGAGACCCAGGGGCGTACAATAGGTAGGGTCTAAACTCGAAAACAGACTGTTGTCTAGTTTTCCTCCCGGCAATATATTTTTTTTTTTCCAAAAAGCAGATAGGAAGTTAAAAATGTTGGCAAACGTGGAGAAAGGATGACGTCAGGGGTCACTGGATGGTCCAGTACCAAAAAAAAATCTTACTCTGGACTAGTCCAACCGGATCTCATAGAGAAAAGCCCGTGGATGCTGTGTGAGGATTTTCGGTATTATAATATATACGATGATCAAAGAAAAATTTTGAAATTTTTTTATCAAATTTGACATAATATCAATAAATAAATCCCACTTCAATATCGTTGACACAGTATATAATTTAACGAGGTGAAAAATCTATACTGGACCAATATGCTTTAACCCACCAATTTATACGTCATCGAACGTACATGCAGACACATGGTGAACACGGTGAATCAACATTATCGACATTCCTCTCGAGAAGTAAACTGAGACTGACTGAAGAAAGGATGGTGGCGCGAAGGTCATCCGATCGCTAAAAGGCGTCACTGGTTGGCTTGCATAACTCCGCCTGTTAAACTATATACCCATTTGCATGCGGTGCCAGTTAGACGCAGTACAGTACAGTAAATAGGCAGTAACATGCCGTTCGTGAAAATGTCACACAAGAACCAGATAGTTTTTGGGGTCACTAGGAGAAACCCGTGTAGCGGTATGCGGCATTGCGATTAGAATCAGTCAAATATGATTCCGTCGATAAGTCCACGACGATAAAAGCATAAAATTGGTTTTACATTTTCTTTCAATATCGTCTAATCGCGATACCTCGAGTTTCGACAGAAGCGCGTGAGCGATGATTCGCTCTACGATCTCCAATGAGCGATCAACGCTACACTGTAGGTATTGCAAACTAGACGAGTAAGGGAAAAAAAAAAAAGAACCACCTAAGAGGGTAACGAACTCAAGCATTAATGGAGTGAACGAGCACGTCACGCTCCACGGTAATATCGTTTAATTATATTGTGATTAAAGTAATTTATACAGAAGAGGGTCTTCTCTTCACTCCGTGACGTCACAGACCTTAAGGATGCAAGATTCCCAGCAGCAGGTATTCCGAACAGTACGCATACGTCAATAAAGGAACTTGGTTATCGGATCTGACTAAGATAGATGCGTGACGCCGAACGATGGATGCTGATTAAGTTTGGACCAAATTAATTTCACGCCTTCGCGCGCTCGTAACGTCTCGTTTGGCCTGGAGCTAAGTGACGGTAGGATCGTTGAGGGTTGTTTTAGTATAATTAGGATCGAAGCTACGTGGATGCTGGATATTGGTCCAAACAGTAGTAGGACAAGGACATTCAATTTAGTCACTTCCGGTTTAGTCGAGATCGACTGACTCCTCGTGCTCCGATTGAACTCCGAGTCTTGGCTTACGACGAGTCGTAATGAGCGGATGAGAGAAAATAATAAAAAGGTAAAACCAGCCCGGATTCATTTCCAGGTAAGAGATGAAGATGAAGACTTTCCCGAGGTAAACCGGAAATTACCTTCTGCTCAGGAAGTAATTTCCTAGAGTCACCAGGTAACGAGGATAGATCGACCATGTCAAGGATCCTGGACCCTTGCGTCTATCGGATCGTCAGATCAAGGATTCTCATGACTTTGACCCTGGGTCACTTTTTCGCGCTCGCTCGTACCAAGCTGGGTCAGTAGAAGCAAAACGGCAAATCTACTCGTAGAAACTAGCAACGAGACGGAGACGCGTTATAAATGACAGCAGGAGACAGTGAGGACGCACTGGCGCAGTTAGAAAGTAGTTTTGTGTTGCTGTGTCGTCGCGAGTCAATGGACTCCGTTAGCTGGAACACAACAGGTGCTAGGAAAATCGATTGGATTAACGATCGTAATCCGGATCCGAACCATCTTCGTGACTAGCGAACTCATTGATTTCGTATCGATGGGTAAATCGACATGAGTGTATCTTGGGGGATGGAATAAATAAGCATCGACAGAGGATCCAACGGCGAGCGTACAATTCCTAGACCAATTTCGTCTTCCGGTGCCATTAGAATTTCCGTTGACAATACGACTTTTTAGGCGCATTCCTAAAACCTATAAAATTATCTCCAACAAGGATTCAAGCATCGACCAACTACATCCCGTAGTCCCTGTGTAAGGTACGGCTGCTAGCCTTGTGAATACTAGACCGGAAATAGAGCGGGCGAAGGAGAGAAAACGAAATGGCATATCCGGTTAACCGTGGCGTCGGAGTTAGCGTCTATGGGCTATATCTCGTATATACGTGTATATACGAGGTGCTCGGTTTATCCGAAGCCAGCTAACTTCGTTACTGTAAGCAGTTACGAGACAAGCTCGTCGTCTTGTACGTAGATCAAGGGAGAGATGAGGAGTGCGTGCTTCGGACACACCGGTATGAGTTTCCCCTTGTATATTTTACGCTTGGCATAATCTCACCCGCAAACGCGACCCCTAGCAAACCTACCACTCGAGACACCCTCGGTGGACCATGCTGGAATTCAATTAAAAACCACATCCAGGGTGACTCTCGGTACGCACAAACGTTCGCAGCATCCAAATCGCGCACCCTGTATATAAATACATTTGCCTAGTCCCCCGTGTTAATGTATGAGAATGACGCTCGCTCGCCACTGAATGGCGTCAATGTTGATTTCGTCTCTGACGATTAAACAACGAGAATTAGATACAGGCAGTTGTGGCTTCCCTCACGCGAAAGGGTTGATGGGAGCACAAGAGGCCGTAGCGGTGTTCAATCTTGTTACGAATTAAACGATAATCGTGTCATTAAATAAATTTAATAGACAACAATAAAAGGTGAAAAAAAATGACGAAGGAATTAATATAATTTTTCGTTTATCATCACAGACCAAAATCTATAAGCGTAACGATAGACGCATTTCTACGTATTACATAGCCCGTGTATGCTCGACCATTGTAATTCATTGTTATACATACTGCTTACAGACGATGCATGCAAATTCGGTCTGATTGACCTAATGAGGATGTAACGTCTCACCAGTGCGCGAATAATGGACGTATTAATAAAACGGTGCAGCGTCCTGCGGTCCAGAGGAGAAACTGGGAGAAGACGTCGTTTCACGAGGAAGAGTCGCGAATGTGATTTTTTGAAAATCGATCAAATGGCACACATCTCAATTTTTCATCAATCGATCACATAACACGATATACGTATATACTGGGTGTATACCGATAACCTATAAACGACATAAGAATCGTCTACGACAGAAGAGGACAATGTAAATATACAAATAAAATTCAAGCAATCCGATCGCAGGCATTCGATAGGAAATAATCATTTTAATTCGGTCATCGATCCCGTTAATGGCCTGTGGCAGTTCCCGACCTTGGACCAGACGATCGAACGTTGACCGAGCTCAAGACGAAGTGGAAGTCGTCCAAGCTTCGGTACTGCCAAAGAATCCATCAGTGTGCACGTGTTGATAAGTACGGTAAAAGTCATGGACAAAATACCAAGTCATCAACATGCATATCAAGAGTGGACGCCGATCTGTCGGCGATATATATATATATATGTACACACTGTCATAGGGATAAACGCGTTACGTCATCAACATGATAGAGGTTGATGTTGATATCGGCATTGTCAATCCGTACGAGACGTAAGTCACATACCAGACACAGGGACCGGTTTTCTCACGAGTCCCGAAGGGTTCAGAGACCTAAATAAATCCTTCTTATCGAGAAACATCTGGACGTCGCGTACGTACGACTCCCGGCGTAAAAGTGTCTTTGAGTCGGTGGCCTCTTGCACGCGCGACAAGCCAAAGCATAAAGTCGCCACTTGAAAACCCATCCAAACTAAATACACACAATGTGCGTACGTGTTGGCGAATTAAAGAGCGTCCCGTGACTTGAACGACGTCTGGCGTCTTATAACCCACGTGAACCAAGAGACACCCGCGTCTTCGAGGCGTCGTAAAGCCGAAAGTAAAATTTCATCGAACCCCATCCACAGGCGCAGCCCGCAGGACACGAAATAATAAATTGATTTCTGTTGGACACGATGGATCTAAGATACGTTAGTATCGTGCGACATACAAAAATTTTGAATTTTCGCTAACAACAATAAAATAGTTTTGTGGAACGTTCGGTGTTTCTGGGAACTTCGACTAATCTCTAACGAGAATCTCTCGTGGATCCGTTGCGCAAGATCTTTCATTTGTTCCGCGAGATAATTAAATTCAATATTGACACACTTGTGGCCATTGCGTTATATAGACCGAAGTAGGAAAAGAAGCTTTGAATTTTGATATTTACGTTTTTGCTATTTCCTATACCTCGCGCGAGTGCGACAGAGACGGAGCGATTGGCACTCGCGTGCGTAAGACAGAGAGGGAAGCATTGGACGTGGCATTTTTTTATTTATTGGAGAACCCTGCTCATTGACCATACGCCCTCTACGTACTCTTTCTATACACATATATATATATATATATATAGTAGTGACCCGATCGAGTATCAAAGAGCGGAAGCGCATCGGTTTTCAATGTCGTCACGGAGAGCAGACAAAAAAAAGCGTTCTCTAGGTACGAGGATGAGTTTCCCATAGATGGGATCCCGTGCACCTAGTCTATAACCATCCTGAGAATATGGCATAAGGCCCCGCCGTAGGATATCCCGTGGTGGAATTCTGCCGGAGAACGGGCCCCATAAACGGCCGCGACACCAGGCCGGAATCCGATGGGTCTTATCGCGGCGTAGAAAAAGATACTAGAATTTCATCATTTCTTTTACCCTCTTGCAGCGATCCTAGCGGAATTTATCGTAACTACGTATCGAGCCGAACGTCTTGTCGTACGAGTGAACGTAAAAATTTAGACAGATTCGAGTCTCGTCCTGACGGCAGGGATTAATTTGAAATATGACTCGTCCAATATGGCGTCCTCGTCTGTAATTATCGGTTAGACCTTCCAGGTCGAAGTCGATGGATTCATCGCTCGCGTTATCAATTGTTGACTTAACGTTGCCGTCAACATTCTCAGGCATCGATCCGTTAGAGCCGTCAACGGGCCACGTGGAATGTACGAAATATTCGTCGCGTTCGATTCTACAGCGGATATCGGCGGTTATGAAAATTCAGGTTGCGTAGCCGTCAAGTTGCGCAACGGTGTCAGCGCGTCCCAATGAAAATAATTGACCGTTACGAAGACCGTCAGCTGCGATCGTACCGACGGAGTCCGAAATGGAGCAGCGTGATCGACTAAGGTGAATGAATTTGGAATATATAACGAGAAGCGTTAATCGTTGGTTGGTACCAAGTGGGTATCTGGCAGTGACGTCTGTATATACGTATATACAGTGCTACTCGGAGCTATTGTGCCAGAGCTGAAGAAGATCGTTGTGCCATAGGAATTCATAGAGATCAAATGAACGTGCCAACTTCAGCTGGCACTATATATATATATATATATGCAATGGCGGCACTCCTGTTCCGCGTAAAGAGACGGCAGCAAGGCGAAAGAGAAACGTTAAAGAAATCGAAGAGCCCCAGCAGCGGCAGCCGTCGCACGTTCCGCCGTGAAACGGTATGCGACGGCGCTTCGATTTCTCGCGGATGAAAGTACAACGCGCGGACACGTAATAACGAAAAAGAAAACTAATCTGGATGCGAGCGAGTCCCGCCGGCATCCATCCTGAATACAGCGTAGTGTCATCGAGAGGTAAGACCGGCCACTAGGAAAGTCGAGCATTCGCGAACGTAAGACGTAGCTACGTAAGCGGTGCTACGTACGGTGCGTGTAAAAATGATATATAATAATAAATAAATAAAAAATCGTCACGTGAATCCGTTGGAGACTATTTAAAAAAAAAAAAAAAAATAGTCTAACTCATCGTCGTATACCTGGATAAGTAATTCGAGAAGCGCCTGGGGTATACATTGAGTCATTGAGTATGACTCATCCCGAAGAACGTCATCCTGGTTACATGGGTGTACTTCCGGTAAGAGGACTTCAGACTTGTCGCGGTTGTGCAAAGAAAGAGCGTGCACGGGCTACTGTGTACTTTTTCCTTGTTTCAAAATATATTTCACGTGACTCGAGCCAAGCGAACGTCTGGTTCGGCGCTGCGATCATAATCGCTCAGAGACTGCGTTGAGTCGATCGATCCGATTCCAACTTCGCGTCAGTCTCGCGTATACGAAATGACGCTTCAAAGTGACGAAATGATCCTGCCCGGGATAAGTGCGTAGATCTTTAGCCGCCGGCCCATCGCCGTGAAAAGGGACCTTGGTGAATATTGATTATCGTAAGGAAGTTCGCCTCGGAGATATCGCGCGGGCATAGCGAGTTATCGGGCAGGTGACGCGAGACTGACTAGATGCAATAGTCAAAAGTACCCATGAGCCTCCATGGCAAATCTAAACGGTTTACTCAAACGCGCGTTAAGCGCTTGAATTGCCAGAGTCCACTTTTTATTAAGCGTTTAACAGCGCGACGGCAGTTAACCCACGACTACGGCAACTCAAGCGCACAAGGCGCGTTAAAACGAAGCACGTGCATTAGCAGCGAGTCTGCACTGAGGACGCAGCGACAATAACAAACGCCCACCCCGGGGCCGCGCGAGCGACCAAATTTTTCATATACCCGTCGGATCCAGAAACGGTGACGTCACGATTAATAAAATTGACACGAAATGTATTTAATGGAAACCACAACGCGTAATCTCGTCTCTATTTCCCATAATGCCACGTTGCTCGGCCAAACGTGGCAGCGCGCAAGAGCCATCATTGTTTCTCTCCCTTCCTCCCACGCCCGTCGGGATACACACTTTGTCGCAACGATACGCGTCTACGTATTCGCCTTATCGGGCACGAGGTTGCGTCAGGTGTGACTTTGAAATGGCGCACTTGCTATATATCTATATACACACACACGACTTACGTAAGTCGCGGCTAATCGAGTGACGCTCAGTGTCCTCGCAGTCTCTGTGTCTTTTTCGATTCTCCGATTCTCTGTCCCTCTCACACCTATGCTCGGCATACCACATTATTTTCGAACATTGCTTTCAGCGTGAACGGATATGCGGAAAGCCCATCGGACAGGTATTAAGACACGTGGAACGTCGGAATTTGAATCGACGCTAGGAACTTTTCGGACTTGGTAGTCAGAGGTCGCCGAGATAATAGAAACTGGTCGTCGTCCCGTATGTGAGGAGCCTTGAAAAAATATATTCTTGCGAATACCGATCGTTCGTTCAATACTGTATACCTGATACTTGTCACGTGACTCTTTTCCACGTATATAGTAATATATGCTATACACCTATGACAACCACGTCTACAAGTACCAAATAAGGTGTTTATGCGTAAATATATATATATATACAGCTAATGCCCATCCCGCATGGTTCTCCGGGTATTCCCTTGCCCTATTCAAGGTAAGAATAAAAATGTTGAAATCGCGTCCTAACCTCTACAAGATTTACGACTCGTGCTTCCCTTCGCCGACGTCTTCCTTATGAAGGTAAAATAAAGAAAAGTCCCTACAGACTCGACATAACCGAGTTCTCCTGGGAAATTCAAGATGTCTGACAACGAGCAGGCCTTTCGCTCAGACACCTCAAGCAACGCATTCACGACGAATCTCGCGAGGATACGGAATTACAGTAGTTTATTATCATTATTAAAAAAAAAAGAGTATAAATAACGAAAAACACTTTAGATAACCGCACGCAGTAAAATAACAAGCCTAGGTTCGTTTTCTAACCGAAAATCACCGTCGATCGTTACGATTCAGTAGAGACGGCGAGTCACCCTCTTAAAAAAACGATATGCCCTCAAGGGCCTGATTAATTTTACACCCAGCTTCGAGCACCAATAGAAAATATGTCCAGACTGCATTTCCCGCTACGCCGACGGGCGGCGCGAAGTGACTTTTTAATTCTAACGGGTGAACCGAGAAAATATCATTAATAATTTCAGCCCGTGTCAGCCGTGCAATAGATTATACGTGAACACGTTAAATTCATCGTACGAAAGGCGCCCGGTGGATTCGACAAGGACGCGCGTGTAATTTCACTCAAATCCAAAGCAACTCACGCGGCAGTTACGAATAGCAAATTGATTTTAAACTCGCCTTAATGCAAAATGTAGCACATGGAAACAGAGCGTCCTACATACATAGGCTGATCCCGTACACACAGGAGCAGCCTGTAATTACTTGCATTGGAAACACCGAGTATATACATCAACTCCACGTTAAAGAAGGGACTTGACTCTTAAGGGTGTCACCACCCCCCGCTACCAACCCCCGAGTCAGCCAGAGCCTCGTTCCTTATGAATATTAAAGCACCTTCGCTCGGCGAGCCTTAAGCGTTCCGTATTATAGGTTATGTTGAAAATGGGATGCTTAAAAAATTTACCAAATTACAAGCCTCAACCGTCAACCACCCTCGATCAAAGGGAAAAATTCCTCCTCGGGATGAGGAGAGACGAGAAATGTCCCATGAAAATTTACGAGCGACTGCGGTATTAAAATTTCATTGAAAATCACTTATCGTGTATATCACGGATTCGTTACTTCCCCCGTTCTACTCACACCCCCCCCCCTCCTCCTCCTACCTCGTCACAAGCAAGAAATCATTTATGGATATAATTATTATTTCATCCTATCCTTTCCACAGAGCGTCGTCTCGAAGAACCGCGTTTCGCCTTTCTATTCCGGCGTCCCACTTGCACACTCATGTAGCATACGTATATGTATGCACGTGTACGAGCTGACCGCGAGTGTTCGGCTCTACAAAATAAATGGGAAATGCAATTGGATATCGGATGCTTCTGAGAAACGACTGAGGGACTTTCGATCGACCTTCTTGAGGTCATAGATTATTTGTACGAGCCAGGAAATATGGTAAATTAAATCACGTGTACTTGCGAAATACATTGCACGTGCAATTTAACGGATTTACATTCCAAGTGCGTGCGCCGGTCTGTCAAGTTTCTACGAACGCGATTTCGTTCCGTCGATAACAACGATAGTTGCATAGCCAGCAGAGCCAAATGAAAGCGGAAGCTATAAAGAGAAACTTATCGAAAGAGATTCGATGAATTTACGTCAATTGACAAAAGAATGACGGGAGAAAATTAAATATCTCTGGCAACGGCCTATAACCCACTTTCAGGCTTCATAGCCGAGACTCGGATTATTCTGGTATCACGATTTCGATTACTCTTGATGTAACAAGAACAAACGGAAATACGGAGAGGCTTCGGTATGTTAAATAAAATACGTTGTTAACGCACGGATGAATTTGGAATGTGAATCGGGAACGAGTTACGATACTGACATATTCTTTTTCTTGTAGACTAATACATTTTTATACAACTTTCCTTTTTCGAGATTCACGTGCAAAATAATCGTTATGCGTGATAAAGTTATTTATGCGTATGCAAACAGATGTTATATATATATATATATGAAAAAGGGGGGCGTTCAATATCCGTCACCTATCTGGCTAATCGAATAGCATTGGGGCTGCTGCAGGCGGAACACGAGTCACGTTAAACGCAATTAATTGGCACGAGCGAATCTTGCTGTGAAGCGAAGTCCGTGAATAAATCATACGAGTCTTTCGCGTATGAGATACTTTTAAAATTTAACCTGTAGAATCTATCTATATACTTGTATTATCGTACATTATGAGCTTCGTTATCTTTATGTATATTTTACTGTAGACACTGTGCGTGACGCTTACGCTGCTGGATGAGTTCATTGCGCGTGTGTGTATATGTATATATATATAGTGTATCTGTCATGTGTTCACATACGTGTGTATGTGCTGACACGGAATGCGATAGCCACTAGTGAACGCGGTGAGAGTGCGGAGACTTGGATTGTCGCCAATTTGTACAACATCCCCTATGTCTACGGTATTAAATTCTAGTACAGAATATTCGATTGTTTTACACGAATGACTTTGGAATGTGTAAAAAAAAATAGGTACCGTTAGGGGTTAACGGTCATTCCTTGGGCTTGTAGGACGTAAGATAGGATGTTGATCTAAATTTGAATATATTATATGAAAACTTTTAAGAGCAGCGTCTATCTTCATTCGTCAAACGTTAACGCGATAACCGGTGATTTGAAAAATGTCATGTCGCGCCTTTAGAACTGCCTTCAACTGGTAGGGGCAAGTCTAACGGGCTTTGCCTGGTTGGATGACGGTGAGTGATTCGAGAAAAGTCATTGAAATGGATGAATTTATGATGTTAATAGCTGTTAACAGCTGGGAATTCGATTGTTAGTTATTTGATCTTAGATATAACCTCTTTCGGTAGTTGCTCGCGTAATACGTATTTATGAGAGCTGGGATTTTGAGGATTCTAATTGGATAAAATTATGACTACAGTCAACAAGAGTTGCACGGTTTTAGGGGAATTCGTATGGAATTATTGTGGTGACTGCTTTGAATGAGGAACTTCGACTCATGCTGAATTGCGTATAAATGTAGCGTCCGTATATAGAATGCGGCTAGGGTTATCATGCTAGGGAACAGGTGGGTGTTTTTATGGTAGGTGAAGAGAATTGAGGAAAGTCTATGGTTTGATGTGATAATGTAGTAATAAGAGAGGGATAAATTATTCGAGTCTACGTTATGATTCGTTTTCGATTAACCGCGACACGTCGAGACGCAATTTAATGGACTGTCAAAGAGGACATGTGGATTGCAAGTTTATCTGGAGAAAATCTCCTGGCGAAATCTGCCTGAAGATTTTCTCGTGTTTCTACGAGGGACTTTGTAATTATTTGCTTGGTTGGATGTATACGAGAATATTATTTGTTTGGATTCGAAGTAAAGGAGCTTGTCACTCACCGAGTCTTGTTTCCCCCGATGAAGAAGAAACGGATGGCAGGCGGCTGTAATCCTTCCGAGAGGAGGAACTTAACCAAAAAAGATATAACGTATCCACGTGTTGCTCGATTATTTTACTGCACACTTAACACGCACTCAACTCGCGATTTGCGCACGGCGGATGACACTCGCTCGCGCGATTTTCTTTTCTGGAATTTCGTCGCGTTTCGTGTTTTCTCAAGAAACTGTATGGCCACTCATATTGCTGATCCACTGTGAATTACCAGCTTCCCTCTCTGGCGCGGGCCGATGGGCGTGGTTTAGCTACGGAAATTGACGAAGACTCACGATTCTTCACGAACGCCGGCTGCGTTTACTCGAGCGCGGGAAGACCGTTTCACAGCTGTATAGTATAGACACGATATAATTAAAGAGGCTATTTAGAACGATTCTATTTTGTACATTTCATTAGATTAATTTATTTTTAAATCTATGTAATACCTCTGTGTTTTGTAAGTACCGTATGAAACTTGTAAAATATGAAAAGTCCATAATAAATTCTATAACGTATCTTTTTGTTTCGTTTTGACGTTTGAGTTGTTGGTTAGCGCGCTGATTTACGAAAGATAATAAAATATCCTCTAAGCCACACCGTTTTCACACGTTTTAATATTTTTAGATAATCTAATGCGAAAATTCAATTTTTTCAACTTTTGGATATTGCTTGAATTGTTATTTGTAGAGATTTTCTTTAATACGAACCTACAGCGTGGCTACCCGGTAAGCGATTGCTGACTAGTTAAATGCTCTGCATAGATGTGAAGGCGGGTTCGGGACGTGTGTAAAACACGGTGACTGCACTCTGTCATTTTGTTGGATGGTGCCTTCATTCTGAGGAATAATCAAATAAATCAATCATTATGGAGATTCATATTATGCCAAATAAGGTAAGTGATATGTATGGATCATCTTACCTTTATTGGAAACCCTTATTAGGAACATTTTTGAGAAAGCTCAGGGTAGAAGTATAACCTCCACAGAAGTGTGCAACGTCCAAGGAGCAGAATGCATCTTTTCTCACTTGATACTGAAATAACATTTGGGGTCAATAATTGTAAATTAAACATTTTTATGATATAATATATTTCCAATATTTTATATGCCACGCGTATAAGAATCCTACTTCCACCTTTCAGAGTGAAGGAGAATTAACGCCAGAAGAAAGATGGAGGTGAATTTGAAAGTTCTTGTAATATTTTCATTACTTTATATAAATCTGATAAATCAAAGATATTTTTTATACATCTTCCAGGGTAGATCACATAAAAATGCATGAGCAACATCGAGGCCATGAATCGATGCATGCAGAAATGTTACTTATATTATTGGGAACATTGATCGTTGCTCAGATCGTTTTAGTAAAATGGAAGATAAAGCACTATAAATCCTACCAGGTAAGATTAACATAATCAATCATATGCAACATAAGCATACTTTGAGTAACATTTTGTTTCAGTTTGTAACATTGATAGGACTATGGATAATTCCATTAGGTGTATCATCCAAAAATCTTTGGTGGCGATTTATATTCCTTTGGTTATTATTTTCGTGCATAACAGGATTAGTAGTGCGAAAAGCTTTACAACATCCAATAAAAGGCACAACACCAAGGTATTAGCAATACTAATTAACATAGATTAAAGGTTAAGACACACAAAAATCTCACGTCTCACATATCTCCAACAGATTAGTTTACAAATGGTTCTATCTTATTTACGTTCTGAGCTATATACTGGGCATCATTGGTTACTGCATAATGGTGGCCACGCTCTTTGGCCTGAATCTCGTGTTCGACGTAACGTCCCACATATGGATGGATTGTGGTATACTATTCCTATTTTACGGACTTTACTTCGGCGTCTTGGGTCGTGACGTCGCTGAGATATGTGCTAACAAAATGGCCTCCCATATTGGGGTAAGGAAATCTCATCACAACTATGCAACTGGACCATATGAGATCATCGTCTATTATCAGTTCCTTTTGGACATTTCCAGTACTATACACCAGGTAGCATGCCAACTAGAACGTTGGATCCAAGTGTATGCGCGGTGTGCGGCAACAAGCTCCTAGTCTCTGAACATGAAGAAGGCGTTATCGAGAATACGTACAAGCTCAGCTGCGAGCACGTTTTTCACGAATTTTGTATCAGAGGCTGGTGTATCGTCGGCAAGAAGCAGACGTGTCCGTACTGTAAGGAGAAAGTCGACCTGAAGAAAATGTTTCGCAATCCGTATCCTTTTTTTCATGGTCAATATTTTACAATATCCTGATACTTTGCACTTCTTTGTCACCTTAACTAACTCATTTTAAAAGATGGGAGCGGCCGCACGTTCTTTATGGACACGTGCTGGATTGGTTAAGATGGTTGGTCGCATGGCAGCCAATGATACTGCTTCTAGTTCAGGGTATCAATTGGGTCCTGGGCCTCGAGTAAGTATTATAGAGGGTTATTCGTGACAGCACATCATCTAAAGGTTAACCTGTCCATTCGATCTCTATGGTAGAACCATCGATAGCCATAGATGGTACGCTTGTCGTGAATGACCCTGTATAATATTGCCTTAATTAAATTTGAGAAGCAGCAGCGTACAGCAAAATACGCCATATTGCATCAGGAATGGTTCCCTGTTTACCTGAGCACTGTTATCTGTATATCTTTATACATACAAGTGTCCGTGACATTCTTTCTCGTTCCTAATGGAACTGTCCAAGTGAGGCACAACTGAGAATATCTCAGATTTAACTTCATCGCGGGGATATTAATGTATTATCCAATTTTTGTGATAATTTTTGTTCCCTTATTATTTTATTCTTGTCCTTTGGTACCTAGTGCGTCGTTCCTTTCCACTTATACGACTTTGTCTTATTTGAATATCTTCCTATCTATCTACCTTCATAAACAATTATCGCGTCGACCAATTAACAATTGTGGTTACATCAACCTTTGACAATTGTATTTGAAAATGGCTTTACAGGTGGGTGCAAAACTACTACGCACTGGCACCATTGTATATGATATATGTTACACGTGTGTTTCTGTACGTATGTCATCACTTTGTTTTTCGTTTTTGTTTTATTGACTTAACGTGTCAGTAGCGCGGGTGGTAACTAATTAAAATAAATTTGATCGTGAATAATTTATTACATTCAATCGATCTCTCAGATGTACATGCATTCATCGATTATATCCGTTCCTATGAATAGCGTTTATTATAATCTGAATATTTTACTTCAACTCCTTAAATAAGTACAACACAAAAGTTAATGCCTGCTCTAAGCGCTTAGACAGATCAGGAAATGACAGCCGATAGATTTCCTGTAGTATTACAAGTAATAAAATAAGAAAAGTTACCCTAGAGACTCCTCCCCTGGAGAAGGGTACGTATTACAAAGATTTTTACAAATAAAGACATCAAGTACCCATTCCAGTGTAAGTTGGAGGAGCTTTAACGGCAAGTCATGTAAATAGAAATTATAAAGCAGAAATGACTAGTAATTTGTAATAGAAGAGAAGCTATTGTCTATACCAACGATTTCGTAATGAATTGTAAGAAAAAGGAATAAACTATTACGCAGTACCTGCAATCTGTCGTTTTATATTCATGTATATTCCTCTCGGTTCTTTTTTTGTATTCGTTTATGAAATTCTATCACGTATGTATGATCTTCAAACTAAGGCAAGATCTATCACCGTAACATAACCTCCACCATTTGCACAGATTCTATATTTAATTCTAATGAATAATTCTAAATGGAAGTCCAGCACCCAACGTCTCAGTCTTGCTTATAATAAATTCACATACCTGTGTGGTTGAGTCACGTTTGCTTGTTGCTTCTTCAAACTCAACCCTTAAAGTTCCAGAATCTCAGAAACCAGACATTCGAGGATACCGATGTGAATCTCAACAATGAAATAGTGACGACTGAATTATTGAACCGAGTACTGAGAAAGTGGAACTATAGTACAGCAGTTGATTGGTATAAATGAAAATGAAATACGAAGAAAGAAAAAAAAAACAAAAATACATAAACGTGCAGCAATACACAGGAATCCAAGTAGGATATCCAGGCCCGCGTTACGTAAACAGAAGTGATGGGAGTAACGAGAACAGGATGTATTTAATTGTCACAGGTATTAATAATAAATAATTTATCTATCGAAACGGGCACTTAGTAGGAACGACAACGTTTGGTGCTTGCTAAAAGATTTCTTTTAATGAACCTCCTCGTTAAAAAAACAACTTGCATCACATCTCGTTTCTTCTCTTTGTATAGATACTCGTACTATACACTCGAATATGTCGTTAAAGTTCCTGGGACTCGTGGCGCATGCGCGTAATTATGAAAAATCTCATTCAACAAACACTTTAGCACAGTTTTATAATAAAATAGAGAATACTATTAACTCGTGACACACACAAAACTCGTCCCTGGCTTCTTCAACGACATTTTCAATATATTTCGCGAGCGCAACCGATGATCTCGACTTTACACACATAGTTGTCATGGACGATGATTACGTAGACGTCACGATACGATGGAACATTTTTTTTGGGATGGGATCAAGGGTCACAGACATTATCACACACGAACACACGAGGGGGGAAGTTTTATAGATATATTTATTGAGTACTTAGCGTGTAAGAGTATAGAATATGTACCTTACGCATTAAATATTACATGGTAATATAGTTAACGTACTTGTAAAATAAAACCTCGTGTTTTCAAAGAGTATTTACATAATAAGAAATATGTACACGTTTAAATTAGAAAAGAGACCAAACGAAAGAGAAACAATAATTAAACAATTCATACAGCGCGCGATACGCGGGCTCAACGGTCGTTTGTGGTATCAATTGCGGCGCATGCGCAGAGCCCGCTCATCGCGCTAACCTTATAAAGAGGGAGCATGGTGTCAATCTGGATTTATGTTGAGGGATGCTTAATTTCACGTGAGACAATGGGACACGGGACGAGGAAAGTCACAGTGACATTTCGATAATTTTACATTTTTCTATTCTCAAACGAACCATCCGTTTTATGAAAGTATAAAGGAGATGTCTAAGTGTTTTGGAGTTTCTAGGCAGGATCATGGCGGGGCTGTCATTTCGTTTAACAGGTATGAAATGTTGCTACAGCTACGGATAATGTTAGGTACCCTAAACCGACATTTATATCTTCACGTCATTACTATCATCACCATCATCATCATTAGTACACGATCGTACCTGCTTTATCCCATATCATTAGCCACTCCACTATCGTTCTACATCGAAACATACACCACGTTATTATCAGTTTCACCATTTTTCTACGTCTCTCCCTTTCTCTCTCTGTTTTTAATTCCCAACCGTCCACCTGCCTGACTTCTATCTATCCAACACTCACCAGCGTCACCAATTCATCTCAATCGCGCACAGATCGCCTCGACAACATTAACGGAGTAAAATATAATCGCTCACATGTGTCTATATGTACAAAACTCTCTTCTGAGACGCGACGAAATAGCGTGGCGGAACTACCGTGCGTACAACTGAAACTGACACTTACGCCAGGGCGCGTTATTACGAGTGATTCATTTCAACTTTTAACCTTCCTCACTCTTTATCTCTTTCTCCTCTCCCATCTCCGTCTCACGCTCCTCTTCCCACTACATACTCCCGTCTCTTTCTCTCGTTCCTCAATTCCCATCGACCTTTCCACCAGTTCATTTTCATCCACGATTAACTATCCTTTACACAATTAAATATATTAATTTATAGTTACTCTCCCTGGCTATCTTCTGCGCATGCGTATTCACTCCACCTTTTACTTTCACATTACATTCGTTCTCTCATTCTAATATCACGCATATAATACATTCTCTCTTTCGCTACACGTAATACACATTCTCGCATGCTTAGGACATACACGATAGTTACGAAGTATTGCTTTTCATTGTCGCGTATTCTGCAACCGATTTCGCGCGTCACTCACTTACTCGTCTCTCGATCGATATCGATCTTCTCTTTTCATGCTCTCGCGAAATTCAACCATAAAAAAAAGAAGGCCAAAATATTATACACCAGAGGACGCATCTGGTACTCGAGAATAGTAACATACATTTTTTGATAATATCAAAAGACGAAAATATCTGTAGCCAAAGAGGGAGGGAGGAGCAATCGCAAAGAGAGAGAGAGAGCACGAGAGGACCGATCGAAAAGGAGATCACGGAAATAGGAGAGGCATGAATAGAGTCAAGCTAAGAGCGAGTGAGACAGTTAATCAGGCGAGTAGCACGAGAGGGAGAGAGCAGGAGAAAACAAACGTCGTCAAAATTTCATTAAGCGTAATTCAATGCATTAGAAATGACAAGGAACGTCCGACCACCCCGTTTATTTCTTCAAGCATTACTCGCGCAGTTCTTTGCTATACACTAAAGATACGCGATAAGCACGAAGGGCTAATCATGATTTTGACATTTTCCTTTTTCTTCTCTCCTTATTCTTCCTTTCGCTATACTTTTTTTCAATCAGCCCAATCTCACTATAACCGTCATTCCTTATGACGAACAAATAAACGTACGTCGCGGTTTATAATTATGCGTGCTTCTCTTTTGTAGATCCACACGTCTTTACAACTAGAAGGAGGATCGAGTGTTGGTCGATAGGGGCTGAAGAGGATTTGGAAGATGATAAAAGGGGTTGTCAACGATCGAGCCAAAAAGTGGTCTGCTGCACGAGTTCTACTGTACCGACACGTCCGTGGGACATGTTTTGACGACGTTCGACCGATTAATTTTGCACGCGAAGCAATGGAGGAGGAAGGTGTAAATTTCATAGATAAAAAAGAAAATTGGCCTAAACACGAGGACAATTTGACACGGGCAAAGGATAATTTGAAAAAAAAAAAGTCTTTTCATCCCTTGCACTTTGTTATCGGTCGACCTCGTGCTTTTCTTTATCCTCTTAGTGTGAACGCGCCTCGATATCTTCGTACTCATCTTTTTCCCTTATTTTCATTTTTTCTTAATTCCTTCTCCCCCACTTTAACGATCGCTCTGCTGTATCCCGTTTGGACTTATTCGTTTCGCCTTATATGCTTGCGCGCGATTATTCTCTCTCTCTCTCTCTCTCTCATTCTCTTTCTCACTCTCTCTCTCTCTTGATTACAACTAAACAAACGATCTCGACGTGGCTACGCCGTTTTCTTCTTTTTTTCTTTCTTTCTTTTTTTTTTCTTTACCTAGGAAATTATTTACACGTTTCTCTGCCTCTCCGTATTTCGCCACTATAGTCTATCGCGATTCTCGTCTAGGTTTACGTTGCGCATCTAACGAACGACGACAACCGTAATCCTACAGGGGAACCGGATGTTCACAGCTTACATATTGGAATTACATCAAGATTCCAATTTATTTACCACGAGCAAGTCTTACGTCCTAGAGACAAGCGTACGACGATTTCCTCATAGGTAGATATAGGCCCTGGACATTCTCCTGTGCAATCTTCAGTTAATCCACTGGTATTCCCAGTTACTTCCGGTCGGGGACTTCCGGGTCACGTGATGACTGAGAGTAGCGTTCTTTACTCGTACATTTCAATTTTTTTACCCCTACAGCTTCCTACTACGATATTCAGTGGCTCCGTGTAGGGCTGTGTGTGTGTGTCTGTGTGTCTTCTTTTGTGTGTATATATACTATATATATATATGTGTGTGTGTGTGTGTGTATACATATAAAAAAGCATTTTATCGACAGTTCCAATTGAATATACCACATATATGTAGTATATAGTCAATCGTTAATATCTACATTTACCATTAATAAGATTAGCCATATTTACAACACTTTAATTAAACGTACGCCATTGTTAAAAATATCTGCTGTGTTATTCTCTTATTACGCGTCATCTTATACGTTATGCGAACTAGGTTAACGCCTGAGCGACGTCAGTAAAGTCGAGCAGGGCAAAAAGCGAATGAGGACGTCGATGACGACGATATTTAGGGTTTGAGTCCGAACGTCGTCATCGTCGTCATCGTCGGATTGCCACTAGTGTGTGTGTGTGTGTGTGTGTGTATTTTTTTTCTCTTGGACGAACATTTCGACAAACTTCCCTTCCTTGTCACGTATTTATTATTCATTTGCGTTTCCGTCATTTCGGTCTCTTCTGCTACTTTTAAATTTCCTGCTGCACAATCCTCGAATCGATTTATGTTTAACGGCAAATTTCGAACTTTCAAGACGTCGGACTGTTCGCAATTTTTTTTTCTCAATGCTGCTATGCATGTATATCGCATGTATGTACGTATAGGTATGTATTATGTTATTTTTTTGTTATGTACGTGTACATGTCGTAGACCCTGTTATGCTAACGATTCGACGGCTTCAATCTGAGAAGCTCCCATTGGCTCATGGCTTCTTCTTTCATGGGAGACGATCGCGCAAGCGCACGAACCATATTCTGTCCTCTTCTTCGTTTAAATAGTATAAAGGAGTTTAATGGAAAAAGCTTACGATCCGAAGTACATTCCGAATCTTCCTTTCGTCGACTTTCACTCATTCACTATATACTCCTCTCGCAAAACAGCCTCTATAAAATAATCAGCTTTTTGTAACAAGCGTTAAAACTTCCGCATTCCGTAAATACGCGACTAGCTTAATTTTGACACTTCACAGATTAACCTGCGGCACGCGCGTCGTTAACGGTCGCAGAACCGACGGTAGCGGCGCCGACGACGACAACGAGAACTAACGTTAATCGAGTCGCGTTAACGTAACGTACGAACAGCGCGCAAATGGGGATTGGAGGTTATGGCTAATGGTAATCAGGGAGTTGGAGAAAGGATGGGATCCAATGGGAAATTTTACTCATAGTAACGTATTAGTATGGCACCAACGACTTCGATACGTAGAAAATTAACGTATGATACACGGTGAGAGAATTATTTTCTTCTCATTATAATATCCACGATTGAGAAAAAATATTGGGAGTTTCTTTCTCTTTAGAGAACGATCAGGACGACCGTTGTATCAAGAGTCAGCCTTTAAGTAACCATTTTCTTTTTCATTTCGTCGCGCGATCTCGACATTCTTAGGAACGTCCAATCGCGAAGTTCGTTCCTTTGATTACAACCCTTTTTTTTTTTTATTTTATTCCTCCCAAAAAGAGAAAATACTCTCATCGCGCACTCCTACTCGAAAACACATTCTTCATCAATTTTTCATTTGCGACGCACGTCTTCACGAGCACTCACCCACCATCCGGTCCTCAGATTCTCTTTTTCTTCTTGCTCTTATGCACCTGGCACATTCAGCTTAGATCTGGTCGAATCACGAGTCGTGCCTGTGAATCCTGTTGCGCCTGTTGCCGCTCTTCCGTCTCTTGCGTTTGGTGTCACGTGTGAAGGCTACGTTGCCAGGATCGTCGGCAAGCTGGGGATACCTGTGTACGCTGTGAATGTCGACGCCCTCGTATCCGTCGACCTTGCCATGGCTGATGAGCTCATCCTTCTCTTCCTTGGACCAGTCGCCGCGTCCTTGGAAACCAGCCATTACCAGTTGCTTCTCAATTTCCCAGGCTCTCTCGACGGCACGTTTGTGAGCGTGTTTCAATATCCTGTGACGTTCCTGTTCAGGATCAGCGCCATATTTTATCACCACCGAAGCATCCGGGTTATGAAGTCTCAGTTCCTTCCAGGTGCCAGATCCGTGCTCAGTCGTCTCATGGGTTGACACGTTGAACATGACACCGAGTCGACGAAGATCGTCCATGTCGTCTCTGATCTTCAGAGCGTTGTCCTTGACAAAGTAGAAGACATCCTGGTCGTGGACACTGAAGTGAAGTGGGAGGAAGAATGAATTGTTGAACACTGAAGTCACCACGTCCTGGACGACGCTATTCACGCCATCTACCACGCTGACCAAGGCACGACCTCCGACTCTTGATACCAGGATACCCTCACCGAAGACTGCTCTACGATGAGCTACTCTGGGTAGTAGGTTTCGCGTCTTTGGTTCCAGCTTCAGTAATGGCTTCGGTACGAATCCTAGATCAGAGAACTTCTCATGGACACGGTTGACGATACACTGAAGACCCGACATCACTCCAAACTCTGGCGTCAGCTGCGGAGAGGTTATGGTAGCGCTTGGTTGATACACTACTTCCTTGGTGTACTCCGATCCCAGCATAGAAGATATGTCGTAACCGTAGAGTTTGAGCCAACTGGCAAGATCAGTCATGTACTCCACGTTTTGCTTGAGATTGATGGGATCATTGTTCCGGAAACGATAGATGAAGATGTCCGTCGGTGTCGTCAGTTCGTTGGCCATTTGTTCCCAGGCTGGTGTCATCCACTGGCCGACAGTAGGATCGTAGAGACGTTTGTTCAGGTATACGAGTTTTGTGTTAGGATCGAACAATCCTCCGTGGAAGTCGATCGGCAGGTAGAAATCAGGATTGGTGTCCTTGATGATCTTTCCGAATGGTGTCCTACGCATTTCCTTTATTAGATTACCATTGGTATCGAACAATGCCAATGGCGAGCCGTTCTGATCAGTCGCCACGTAGAATCTTTGTTCAGAAGTCTCTACGGTGATCAGGAAGTTCCTAGCATCATAGAGGAAGCGGAATGTCTTCGATGACTTCGGGAAGTGGACGTGAGTTATTAGATCAGGTGTCTTTGGATTGGCATAAAAGAATTGCGTGATGTTCTCCCTGTCGTCATTCCACGCGATGAGTCTTCCTCTGTCGTCGTAGAAATACCAAATTTGGAACTTTTGATGTTCTGACGCATGGATCAATTGTCCCCTTGAATTATACCTGTACTTGTGTTCACCGCGAATCACAACAAAGCCACGACCGTCATAAGAATTGAATTCAACGTCACCGTACTGGACGACTCTGTCGCCGCTGTCATAGCCAAGAGTTATCTTTTCGTTGTGCTCCGTCACGCCGATTATGTTTCCATTCTCGTCATACGCGTATTGCCAGTTATTGTCAGTATCAGCTACCTCCAAGACATGTCCGTCAGCGTTATAAGTGATCTTGTCAATACGTGAAAATTCCTTTTTCTCAGTGGATTCCTTGCCAATCGTCAGCTTCCTCATGTTTATCCGATTTCGATTATCATATTCTAATTCCATTCTGAAGACATCGACTGACCTGATGTTCATCAGAACAGCCTTCACTCGGCCATGATCGTCATATTCCGTCACGGTGAAGAACTGCTTGCTACTATCTTGCATGACTGATCTATTGAATGAGTTTCTATAGATCCTTAGATCGCCCACACCTTCCAGGACCCCAAGATTCTGGTTGTATTTCAGTCGAAGCTGAGGTAGTTGTTTTCCATTTATGTCAACCTCGATGCCTGATATCCTGGCGTTGCCATCATACTGGAACCTATAATGAGCATTGTCCATACCACTTTTACTGCTGAATTTGATCTTCTCATCCTTCACAATGCCAGCGTGGTACTTGTACTCGATCCTGATCTCAAAGTTGGGCTCGTTAATGTCAATGCTGCGAACCAAGCTGGTCGTCTCTTGATAAGTGTAGTGTATCGATGAAAGTCCTGAAGAAAAAGAGAACACGAAATGAATAAAAATTTGTTAAAACCCACAGAAAAAGAAACTATGTACCAAAACACTCACCAGCTAGTGTCGTTTCCAATTTTCCAGTGTGATCATACACATAGGCGACTTTGCCACTTTGATGAGGATAGACCTTGGCAAGTATTTGACCATCATCATTGTATAGGATCTCATAAGGGTGCCTGTTCATGGGCGAATAGTACTGGTACTTGTAGAAGCCAAGTGAAGTCTGAAGTGAGAAGGCATGTATGTGTCCTCTGGGAGTAGTCAGTGACTGAAGTGCACCAGCTTCATCATACTGTAGAAGATAGTCGCTTCCTCTGGGAGTGGTGACTTTAAGCGGTAAACTGCTGAACATGTCCTTGAAGGCATAGACCATGGAGGTGTCATCACTATATTTGATCTCAAAGAGTCTACCAGCCCGATCGAATCCATAGGTCTCGCTAATGTCTCCCCAGGTCCAGCTGGTAAGTCTGCTGAACCTGTCATATTCGAGATCAACCCCGGCGAAGATGCCATTTCTAGGACCCCACTTAACAGGTCTTGCTGTTCTGTCATAAGTGACGTTCAGCAATTCTGCTCGATCGTCCATGAAGACTGCCACAGTGTTGGTCTCCCGGTCGTATTCTAAGGATAGAAGGACTTCGCCATTGACTCTAAGCTTCCGGCCGACCTGAGCAACTGCTTTGGAGTTTCCGCGATTCTTGTTACCCTGGACCTTACGCAGGAAGTAGCGCCACTCGAATCGATTCGCCAGGTCACCAGCGATTTCTGTCCTCTGCTTTGCTGGAACCGGGTAGCTCTCACCCAGGAGGGGCTCGATTTCAGCCAGAATGGAGTAAGGCATCGTATCGGTACTGATAGTATGAGACCAGGGCGTTACTCTACCGACACTGCCATCTCCGAGGACGATGGTTCTCTGCTCGGCTTCACCTATTTTAGTCACCACTGACGATCCTTTGATCAGCATCGATACCGGCTTCCTGTTGTTCTGTCCGACTTTGACAGTAGCACCTTTGACACTTAGGTCAAACGTGAGACTGATGACCTTTCCAGTGGGTGTGACAGCTGTTGTGAGCCTACCGAATTCATCGTAATTGTACACGTAGCTTCTCCCAGTGCTGTCTAATTTTGTCTTGAGCAATCCTGTAGGGCCGTGATAGTCGAAGGTCACGTTGTAATTATCAGGAGTGCTCAGCTCGTGCAGCATCTTCATCCTAGACATGCGTAGGCGACACTTTTGACCCTTGGTATTCTCAATTGAGTTAACCTGACTGGAATAGTCGCGTAGTAAAAAGACCTTATTTCCAGCAGCATCCGTCACAGTACTGAGTTTTCCATTGCTGGTGTTGACGTTGTAGGCGAAGAGGTAGTTGGTCTGACCAGTGAGGATATTTTTGGTAGCAATGTGCTGACCGAATCTATTGAAGACGTAGATCTCTTGAGTATCCGGCGAATAGATCTCATACTCCCTGGCACCGCTTGCATCCGGTATACTGGCCATTACAGACCGTATTCTGTAATTAGCTTGATCACCAATATGGACGACCCCATCCGGAGACACGGCCACTGCTGATATGGTATTGAACTTTGAGCTGGATGCCAAATAGTGATCAGCTTCAAAACAGTCGCACCCACGTTCCAAGCAATTGCACTTGGACTCTGCACCTGCATACGGTGATATCTTGCCGTCGGTGCCGATGACCCTGACCCTGTTGATCCTCTGAGAATCACTCTCAGCGATGTAAAGATCACCGGATGGTCCAAAGGCGATACTCTGTGGCATTACAAGAGTAGCATGTGTCGCCAGTTCCGTGTCAAATGAAGAGGATGGTGAAGCGCAGTGAAGTGGACGTCCAGCAACGACCTTGACCCGGCCATCAGGAGCTAGCTGAAGTACCATATGGTCGTCGATCATATGAAGAGAATTGTCCAATGGATTGATGGCTAACTCCGTTGGCCATCTAAGATGTACTTCCTCCACGTTCAGGGTCCCCTCGCATGGTATTGGCTTCCAGTGAGACTTGTGCATGTGATTTCCTATGACCGTTGTGATGATACCATCACGGTCAACCATACGGATGTTGGTACCGTCCGCAAAGTAGAGAACGTTGTCAGCAGAGACAGCGACACCTTTGGGATAGGCCAGTTTGGCATCGCGAGCCAAAGCTCCATCGCCGCAATGAGCCTCATCTCCAGGAAGACAACGTTCACCGGATCCCACGACTGTTTCCCAATTGTGGTCAGGATCGGTGTAGTCGTTAGTGTCACGGACTCGAATGATTTGATGAGATTCAGGGTCAGAGATGTACAGCGCTCCATCCAGGGGACTCAGTGCTATATGATATCTATAGGATACTCTGGTAGCGCTGCAACAAATAAATATCAAACGTATTGATTAACGGTATAAGCATTAATTTTTTAGACAACTATCAGTATGGTTACAAGTTGGTACTCACTTGAGCCGGACCACAGTGCTGACAGTACCATCCACCAAGATCTTCCGGACGAGATTGAAGTCGCCAACAAAGATAGAACCATCTGGTGCAGTAGCCAACGCAACCGGTGCCAACAGTCTTTGCTTAGAAGCCTGGCCATCGCAGTCATAACAGTCCAGAGGTCTCTGATGTCCATCACCCATGGTGGTTAGGATCACCCTGGGCTTGTGTTTCAGATAAATATTCGACCCATCTCCCTTCTGCAGGATTCCTTCATGGAAATTGTATCTGTGATGAATATCAAGATTCCAACCACCAACTTCAGATATGGACATGTCGTGTCCGCTGAGTTTAGTCGTCTGAACGTCCCAGATGATGTCCTTGCAGTCACTGTACTCATAGCCGACCTTGACCATAGCAGTGGTGACCCCATACACGCGTTGCCTATACACGTTAAGCCTGTTCCAGGCATACGTAAACTTGATAACAGGATCCGCTTCAAAGGTCTTCTCAAACAGGATGCCCTCGATGGTGATTCGCAGATGAATAAGATTCAGACTAGCTGCTATCACTTCAGGGGTAAGCTGCAGCTGAATGGTCGACAAGTATCCAGCAGCCCTAGAACTGTGGTAGACGAGATTCAGTCCTGTTCCAGGTATCTGAAGACTCTCCTGGATGACTTGTGACTCCGCCAGGATGGCGCTCTTGTCCGGGCATGCACCCTGGAATCCATGCTTCCAAGTAGCCAGGACGACGGGCTTCATCAGGTCGTAGTCGTGGGCCGCACACGCGTGTGGCACATGGGTCGTTGGTTTCTCATCGCTGGTACTCATTACGATCTTGTCTATGATCACGACCTGGGGTATACAAAATTAATAAATAGCATCAAGTCAATTAAAAATTCTTTCAGATCAAGTCTCGAAGCAGAATCATACCTCGTTCCAAGGTACAAAGACAATGTGACTTTGCGGCTTGAACGGTGACCTTCCAAACTGAAGTGTGACAGCACCACCCCCATTAACCAGTAGGTCAAACCAGCCATCATCCCTGGTCAAGGTGAAACCCTCTAATGGCGTGCTGGTACTAACTCGGACCCCCATTAGACCAGTTCCAAGGGACGTAACCACCCTTCCGCGTACCACAGCGGAACGACTGTTCAGGAAAGCAATGTGTTAGAATCGAAGGAACAAGTTCATCAGGCAATAAGTTTCTAGCACGAGCTAAACTACTCTGCAATTGTGCTTCCTCATAGATTTATAAGGCTATGATCGTTTAGAAGCAAATCTAGAACAATTCAAAATCCAATAAAATCTACCGAGTTATAATCGCGTGTGCGGAACAACGCGTTTACGAGAATTTTCACGAGACCATCAATAAGCCACTTTATAATAACTCGAGCAATAACAAAATCTCTATCGATAGCTTCAATAATAATTTATAATCGTCATTCGCCGATTAATCGTTATCGTGAATGCTCGTTCGCGTGACATCGCCGCGAATCGATAATCACGATCGACCGTCTGACACTGTGGATTATTATGACTTTTTTTTTCGCTCTTTTTAATTAACTGTCGGTGGACAACACGCACGATTAACACAAAGTCGTAAGCGTAACGTAAAAGGCACGAAACACAATGTAGGAATCTTAAGGTAACTGAACCATGCAACGAGTAGTGTATAACAATGAGGCAGAAGGGAATGTGATTTTCTTTGGAAGGGTGCACTGTAAAACTTTAAGGGATAAATGTAAAGATGGATGACGTATATGTATAATATATAAATCTATATCTATTTATATATATATATATATATATATATATATATACATATACACGTATATCAGGCAGTGGGAATGGCCTTTAAAGTGTTCCTGTCGCCGGCGTCAGAGTAGGCGATTATTATATAGGTACAATGGCACAGTAGCAAACACACGCTATAGACATATATTGTATACATTATATGCATATGGACAGAGAAGAAGAAGAGATAGGAGAGAGTACATGTATACATTTTATATGCTGACACATGATAGATATGCACCTTTGGCCTGGCTGTATACGTATATGCATAATATGCGAATGTACGTATATACGGTTGTACGGAAAATAAAGGAAAACAGAGAGATTAAGGAAAAAAAAAAAAATTTTTAATCAAAATCAAAAGATACTGATGCGGTATGTACTACAATTTTCAATAGGCTACAGAGGAGGAAACTTTTGTTATTCCCCTTTGAAAATTTGCGCAGCGCCAACTGCGTTGCTTTTGCTTCTTTTTAATGTTCTTACCTTGTGTTGAAGTGATTCCAGAACACACTGACCGAGCAGCAGGGATAAAACAAAGCCCAGTTAAATTGGTGTGTTTTTGTCCTTTCTTTTCTAATAATAAATTTTCTTTCGTTCGTCGTTGAGACAAAATAAGAGGAAAAACGAAATGCAAAGGGTAAGCGAGAGAATTACCAAGAGAGTAGCCAAGAAGATGTGAACGGCAAAGGGTGGACGACATAAGGTCGGAGAATAATGCAGATAAAAAGATAAATGGAAATATTCAAACGGGAGATTGGGTCGTCTTTGTTTTCTTCCTTTCTTTTTTCTTTCTCTTGAGAAATTCTTCACATCGCTAACCTTAGTTACCCATTCACGATCCTACTACGACGTGTCCTATCGACGTTCCTCAGCAATGGCCCGAAAGCTTAGGACTAACATGAACTCACACATTCACGCAAGCTCCACTCGGACGGACAAGATAGAATAAAAGGTCGACTGACGTACAGTCGGATAGATAGTTTTGTAGCGAAAGGAATTGAAAGAAAGAAGAAAGAGAAGAAACATGGAGCATGTAAGATATAATAAGAGAGGGTGATAAGAGAAGGGAGTTTCTTTTTCTTTGAGAAAAATGGATATTATACAGGGTGCACGGGTTTGCTTCGAAATCAATATAAATATTTCATTGACTGTGACTTTTCAGTTACATAAATGTATACCTGCGTCTTGGCAGTACACCCTGTATAGTGACATAGTCAATAGTGTAGTATATGAAAGTGAGGCTGTGATAAGAATTTGGATAGAAAAAGAGAGATAGATAGATAGATAGAGTGTAAGGGCACACGCTCGCGCACACGTACATACAAAACATATGTACAAAACTGTTGGGATGTGAATTGACATGGGTCACAACAACGCATGGAATATCATATCTATGTTTAGTATATATAATATAGTATAGTATAATACGGTATGGAAATGTATGGTGTGTTTTATACGATGACGAATAAAAACTTGAGCCACGTATGGGGTATATTTACGTGTCATTGTAATATGTAGTATATACTATAGGTATATGGATATATACGAAATATATACGGATATACGTAATAATGACAATAAGAGAAATAGATACGTCAGTTATACATGACGTATGTATGTCTCGTGTACTGGACACGTTGAAGAAATATCAACGTCACGCAACATCTAACCGGGACGGACAGGAGTTCACAATCGCCAGCGTAGTCGTTGTTCCAGTATATTTTCGTTCCGTTTATCAATGACTTGTCAACGAATCCATTTGGCAAGACTCACCTCTCGTTGAATATCTCCTGCCTCGCGTAATTCTGCAAGCTGCCTTCGTCGATGAGAAACTTCATTCTCTCGAAGAAGGACGCGGTAATGGCGGGAGGTTGTTTCCTCAGTAAAATGTCAATGGGTTTCGGTGCGGATACACAGAGCTGACTGCTCCGGCAGATGTGATTGGAGCAACACTCGGGATCGGCGCAATCGACGAGACCATCTGTAACGATAGGACGTGATTATCATTTGTTAAATTATTGGCTCCTCCGTCACGTCAGATAGAAAGACGTCGAATGCGTCGTGGTTTTTGTTCTTTACCTTTGTCGTTGTCCCGACCGTCGTTACAACTTTGTTCAAGCAGCACGTTGCAGTCCTTGCCGTCCCATCCGTCGTAACAGCGACATTCCCATTGAGCTTCGGTATTGACACGACACTGTCCATGACCCGAACAAGAATTTGGACAGCCTTCCATTGTACAGTGCTTGCCATTCCATCCAGTGACGCACAAGCAAGTACCATTCTTGCACTGACCATGTTCGTTGCATCTTGGATCACATTGCTTGAGGTTGCACAACTCGCCAGACCATCCAGCCATGCAGTCGCATGCGTTATCCACGCAGTGACCATGAGGACCGCAGTCAAGATCACAGAGTTCTGTGACAGAAGAGAGATGAGCGTTTAGGACAATGAATTATGAAAATTGAGTTATGAAAAGTAGGCCTTGTGAACTGCAAAGTACCTTTGGAACAATCATCGCCAGACCACATGGGCTCGCAGAGACAAGTTTGAGTCTCCAAATCGAAATTCCCATGGCCACTGCAATCGGGTAGACACTGCAGGGCTTCCTTGTCCATCTGACTGCAGTCTGCACCCTTCCAACCTTTCTTACAGATGCATGTACCCTCGGCGCAGAATCCATGACCAGAGCAAGTTGGATGAGGACAGTCAACCTCCTCACAGAATTTACCCTTGTATCCGCGAACGCAGTTGCATTTGCCATTGGTGCAATGACCATGTCCATTGCAGTCTGGGACTTCGCACTCGTCATGACGCAACGAGCACTCCTTTCCCTTCCAGCCAGGATTGCACTGGCATTCGCCATTTATGTATTCGCCACGCTGACTGCATAGGACAGGGCAAACACTTTCTGAACAGTCGTCACCGCCAAAGCCAGGATTGCACTGACAGTGACCCAGGAGGCATTCACCCTTTCCGCTGCATCCGTTGGGGCAGTTGTGGGTCATGTCTTCGGCGATGATGGCAATGAACGCGACTTCTTGGGGATCGCCGTCGTCGTTGTAGAGCGACAGGAACCAGTGACCAGTTTCCATGTAGTGCGTCACTTCCTTCTTTATCGACGGCTGCCACGTGAAAAGAAATATCAACGTTACAAGGAGTACTTGTCAAGAATTGTCCTAAAGGCGGTCGCGAGTTTGAAAATGTGAAAACGAAAAAGTTAAATCAAAATAAAATGCATTCCTAGCACATACAATGACACTAACATGGGAGGCCCGGGTGGTGCGAGCCTTGAAACCGCTTAGGACCTCCAGGAGGTCATACTGCGTGTGGGTGGGTAGTGCGTTTCTTCGTGCGTAGACGCCGATGCTGGCGCCACGGGGAATATTGTAATCAAAACGAACGTATGCAGCTTCCGATTGGTAGAACTGCATGTTCCAGTAGCTGTAGGCCGGGATCTCCTTGCTGAGACGTTGACCAAGGGCGACCTGGGCGAAGGTCGTGCCATCCGGAGGAAATGACCTCGCTGGGAAGGTTCTGGCACCTGAGAGACAAAAAAAGGATATTATGAAAAAAAGATTCATCCGAGTATGGATATCGAGGTGATAATTAAAAGACGCCATGTCATTAATATTCCCAGCTGAGCTTTAATGCTATGCATGTAGGCGAGCTGCGAATTTTCTTTCTCTCTTAATGCACCCTCTCGCTGTCAATTACTTTTCCAGTTGGACGTACCGGTATTATTTCTATAGTTAGTCGGACTACGCGTGCCGCGTGCGGCCAATTAGAAGCGACACATCGCTACGTCGCAAGTCACGTGAAATGTCAAGGTGGCGCAGAGTTATTTCTGGGTTGGTAGTAGCGTGTTACGCTGAAATACAAACTATATATTAACGTATCTAGTTGATATAGTCGAGGCACTAAATCAGTTTCATATTCAAGTGACTCCTTTGTGCTATAAGCCATAAAGAGTTGATCCCTCAAGGAATAAACTGATAACGAGTCGACTATAGATACGTAGTAGGGTAGTACAGGGTGGGACGTTCGTTTCCTGAAAAGTTGAATTAATAATTTTGACTTGAACGTAATTACGACCCCCAGAGGGTTGATATGACTAAGCTCGATAAACACCAACGCGTTTTTACGCCTTGTCGTGGGTTGAGCCAGTCGGTCGACCAGTGCAAAGTACATAGCTCAGTATCAGGAAAGTAAAGAGACAGACAAGAAGAAAGTAGCCATCACCGTCAAGATAGTGCAGCTATTAAGCAACATCAGCCAAAGTGCAGAAAAGCATTGCATATCAAAAATAATATAGTTCATGTCAGCTAATTACATAGAGATAAGCGTGATTTAAGATATAGAAGAATCTACTCAAGAGAAGAACAAGGCCTCACCTTCAAGAATGAGGATAATTGGCTCTGGTGGCAATGGCGTCGTGCCTGAACACCAATGACCTTGCTCGCTCGTGGAAGTATCCTCGGAGTAGAGAGAAGTGGAAGAGTCAGAAGTAGTAGAAGCGGAAGTAGAATAAGTAGCCATAGAATCCTCGGTATCACTTCCGGAAGACAAGCTATAGTCATCCGAAGAAGTGGTAACACTGGTATCACTGGTAGGGCTGGTAGTAGTAGGGTCGTCGAGGCCCAACAAACCTTGGGAGGTCTCATTAGAGGAAGCAGGATGGTTAATGTCATCCTGCGACATTCTCCCGTTACCCTTGTCATCGTCATCGTCTTCATCCTCCAGGTCGACGCACGAGACCTCCTCAACGGTGAAGTTCGTGAATGCGTTCTCTACGTTGTTAGGATCTACGGGTGAGTCATCGTCTGAAAAGTTGTCCGTTTCCCCTGAATCCATGCAAGGACAGGAACACTCGCACTCACCACCACCCCAGATTGGTGGTGGGGATGCTGGGGGCTGTGGTGGTGGCGGCATTCCAGTGGATTCCGAATCCACGATAACACTAGGAGGTTCTGACGACGGTGATGATGATGTTCGTGGTGGTAATTGTTGCGTGGGACTGATGATGTTAATTCCGGGTGGGATGTTATGGTCAGCACTGGTTGGTATCGAGACAGAGAGTATGTAAAGGGGTCGTGAACCCTGAATGGAACCGGATGTGTCCTCGGTGGATATAGTCACGTTCACCAGGAGGTGAGACTGACTGCTTGAATTGGTAGACTTTGGCACCTCAACTATTTGGACTTTTTGAGTTAATGGTGATTCTGTTGGCTTGTTAGCTGACGGAGTGTTAGATTCGTGGGGCACATGGGGATCATGCGATGCCTCATGCGGGTTATCGTATTCCTGAGACTCTTCGTCGTACGCTTCCTCAAATTCACGTAGAAACTCCTCATCGTCATCTTCACGCGTTATCACGTGAACATCTTCCGTTTGCTTTTTCGATGATATCGTCATTGGCATCTTGATCTCGTTGCCGAGTGAATACGATTTTGGATCCTTCGACGATTCCAGAGACGCCTGGAACGTCTTCGTGTTCTTGGTTGCACTGTCATCTTCGTCCTGGTGCAACTTCACTATCTCCACTTCATCCAGACCGTAACTGTAGACGGGATAGTCTCTTTGGATTTCTTCGGATCTCTCGGGGATGACGACCTTGTCGTTGCTCGTCATCTCCTTAGACTCCGAGGACGACGTATTCTCCTCTACTGGCAGTTCTCTGGTCTCTTTCACAACGCCATTGGAATTGTCGATGTTTAATATTCGCGAAGTCCCACTTGCACTCGCGTTCCCCATGTTTTTCTCAACATTCCGTTCAACGTCCACAAGTTCTCCATTCATTTTATCAGTATTTCCAACGTCTTCTTCATCCGCTAGTTTTACGACTAAGGGTTGCGCTACCGGCAAAGCTTCTCTATTGCTTTCTACATTAAAGTCCTCCAGGTCTACTTCTACTGGCTTAACGATATCCACCTTGGACTTACTTACTGGCAAAGTTCGATCGTCTGGAGGCGAGTTCAACACCTTCTTCGTCGACGAGTTTTCAGACTCCAAGAGCTCAATAGTGCTAGCACTAGTACTAGCACCGTAATCCTGAGCATGGGACTCTAGAGAGACACTATCATTCAGATCAATTCTCAAGGCATGACTATAGGAATCATTCAAAGTGATCTTAGGTCTCTCAGTCTCTACATCCGGTACCTGATCAACGATCCTTGATTCGTTATGACCAATCGACAAATCCCCCTCTCTGTCATCTCTACTCAAACTCTGGTTCTCACCATATAACCCACTTTGAGCATCTACATCTTCAGGATCAATTGATCTAACGGAAGTGATATCCTTCCCACCGGAAGCCAGAGCAGTCAAAGGATCTTTAGAGTCATCGGAACCAGATGAAGCATAGATCGGAGAAGATCCGTCAGTAGCGTCAGTGCTCATCGATGAGGATGTTATCGAATGATCAATCAAGAATGAGTTAGTAGGATCCACAGTACCAGCTGAGATTTCCATATCCACCGGAAGTGATCCATGAGTCGGTTCATCATTCCTCCCTTCGTAACCTTCATCATCATGCTCTCCATGCGTACCCTGACCGGGATCTTCATGCAAAACGACTAAACTCCCGTGCCTTACGGAACCATCCGGTCCCTCTTCGGCATGTGAAGGGTGCAACACTCGAGCATGCTGGTTAACCGTGTCTCTACGATTGCGTCTGTACACACGCTCAAACAAATTATCCTTGTAATTACCTCCTGAAGATGACTGTTGTCTAGGTCGACTCGACGTGGACGTCTTGTTCGTTTCTGAGCTAGTAGCTTTGGGCTCAGTGTTGTCGCCCACCAGGACGGTGCACGCTTTCGTGCCTTGGTAGGACCAGTTTACTATGTTCGAGGCTGTACAAACAAAATATCATAAACATTACAGAAAGGGCAATTAATCTCTTCATTTCTTTGCCCAAGGGCTACGTTCTTTCTTTTTTGTTCCATTCGTTTCTCTACTCAACTACTAATTATCATGTATGGGACTTACCAGCGACATAGGTTAGGGCTGCTGTTAGACATAGGGATACCATTATAACGACTATGGCTATGAGTTTCCAGCTGCACCAGTCAATCCCTTTACGGAAGTGACACCGGATGCTCTGTCTTCTCATGGGGATCATGGACGGGGCATGCCCGTAGGGCAAAGGTACCCTAGAAACAAATCAAATAAATAATTCAAATCATTTATCACAGTGAGTTACGCAAGAATCAAAGTTTCACTTGCTTGCATGCCTTTCATTCAATTTATTTGTACCTCGCAAGTGCCAGATGATACATACGCGTTCAAATTTTACACTCGGGCTACCGTCTAATATTTTTTCAACATCTTTCCAAGTATTCGCACGACCAGCATCCATACTGCGTACCAATGGTCGCAGGCGCAAGCGCGATATCGAGTTTGCTTTACGAAAGACCGCGAGGTTCACAAAAATATTTAATCTAGATACGACGTCTTCAAACCAAGACTAGATTCTTGTTTGTTTTTCTACAGTTCCTGCGTACAACTTTTGAGGAAAACCAGAAAGCAGTTCCTGAGTGTCTCTACTGCTCGCAAAAATATTGGTCGTGACAAATCATACACGATTCAATCCAATTAACCAGCATCCATCATTTCACCCTCTCATCTTTTTTTTCGTCTTCACATTCATCCAGTCTCAAAAGTCTCTCCTGGAACGTATTTTATGCATCAGCTCGGCTGTTCCACGGACTCAAAAAAAAAAAAAAAGGCGCACGGTCCGAAGTTTACGAACGGAGACAATAGTTTTCGGAAAAAAATATGCCCGAGACTCGAACATAACCTAAAAGTTTTCTACGTATTCGTAAACTCCGACCAGCTGACTATTTCACTGCAAACATTGACTCATTGTCAGCGTGCGCTCAATGGATGATTCATGGGAGAGAGACAGAGTGAGTGTCGAGCGTTCATTCACAGCCCCCGTTAAGTAAGGGTGACCCGTGAAAACGTTTGCACGAAGAAAACCAGAGACTCGGAATTCTGGTTGAGAATGAAAAATCACTCTAAACTTCTTACCTGTCCATGTTGTTCTGTAGCTCCACCTTTATTGGACTGTTACCCGTAGACTGGTTCTTGTTGTTGTACTCATTCTTCGGTATCTCTGAAAGGAGCAAGTGAGGAAAAAACATTATTTTACTACAAGAGAACAGAAAAAAAAAGAGACGTCGTGAGAAAGTGACGCGTCGCAATAAAAAGACTGTAGAAGCGTCGAGACGATTCATCCAACTTTTTTTTTTTTTAACAAAATCGAAAAACCAAATATTCAACAATGGCATCTTCGCGATACTCAAACCGATAAGACCTTAAATGACTGACAAGTAGTATCCCATGTGTATTGAAAATGTATAACGTTTTCCGACGTACACGATTAAATATACACATTTCATCGGCAGACATGAAAAATCGTTAAGGGTTGTTTCACTTTCATTATGCCCTCTCCCACCCCTATACACCCTCCTCCCTCGCTCACCCTATCCTCTCTCCGCAGTCACGATGAGGTTTTCACTTACTCAATTCGCTCCGAAGGAGGACCCGAGAACGTATAGTTATTTACGCGAAGCGTTTCATAGGTATTATCGAGGAGCGAGCCCGGTCATCGATCGAACGAAGTGGGGACCTTGAAGGGAGTCTGAAGAAGAAGAGTACGAGAGGGTGGAGACGAGGGGTTTGGGGGGGCAGCGTGCAGATGGTACGGGGGTAAATTAATTATGACAGAGGTGAAATATAAGTTTCGAGCCGATCCCCTTTCTTTGTTGCGTGGCCCGTCTAATATTCCCGGCATGCAAGAAGACGCCGACGCCATCAGCCGCGTCCTTTCGCTTTCCCTTAGACCAAAAAGCCCTACGAGCCCGAACGAGCGCACGGAGACAGCCAGTGTTGAATCGATAACCACGTGATTCATCGACCAAGAGAAACAGCGAAGTTTCAATTTCACTTCTTTCGTTTTTTCGTAATCACTGAAAGCAGGACGGCCGTGACTAACCCTGTAGAATACGTAGGAAGGTGCAGAGGGTCGAGAAACCCTTCGTGGATGTTGAGCAAATACGAAGACACCTCAAATACATGCTCTGACATAAGTTTCAGGGGCATTCTCAAAAGTCTGACCGTAATTATCGACTTTACAAAGGGTTGCTCGATACTCACGAAGGGACTAGGGGTTGAGTCAGGCTATACCTGAAAATAAGTTAAGTTGGTACACCTCGTCTCGGAACCCGTGGGAAGTCTCTAATATTCCAGGGTTCACTAATTGCAGGTGGTATCGACGTATCTGTGATTATGGCGTTTAGGCAGATATTATAGCCCAACCCCATTCTTTGACCCAACTCTCTCGCCCGGTGCTCTTCGACCCTGTTTCACCTTCCTCCCTACCATCCTATGCCAAAGCATCGTATATGGGTTTCCCGTACCTACTAAACCCAGCGGATTCGAATTACATGGACGGTGCCGAGAGAATTTCTAATTGCCGGCCATTAGACGATTCGTATATTGATCGACAAATCGCCGACCTTATTTTCATAGGGACTTCTCCTTCCCTCACCTATTGAAGGAATCATCGATTCCATATACGATAGTCCGAATTACTCAAATGATACAACCGTATGGACCAACGGAGCGTACGAGACGACAAAAGTTATAAACAAACTCGAAAGATCGTTTCACGACGACTTTTTACAGCAATCCTTAAGGGAGGATCTGTTTACGAAACCCAAGAGATGTTTACTACGTTCTCACGCGCAGGAGAGTAACTGTCAAATAGCGGAGAGAGAGAGAGAGAGAGAGTCGATAGCCGATATCCCCATAAATCACGTGAAAGGAATCCGCAGGCACTCAAGATTCTTTTGTGACGGCAATATAAGTACCCAGTGGTCGTGGCAGGACACGGCGTGGAGGTTTGTCTAAAATTTTCATCCCTGGCGCCATCCAAGGAAGGGATGGACCATAAATAAAACACTCGAGCCATCCGTTTGGGATTTAAACTGTGCATAGACCGAGTGCATATACCGGGTGTTCGAGTACCAAAAGTACAACTAGGTATGTACACAAGAGGAACCCATGGAAGCAGTGAAAGGAAGACGGTTCACTTTTGAGGAGGAACAAAAAAATGCTTTGACTTTACGAAGGAAATTCGAGGAGCACGGAACGAGAGACAATCCAGAAGTCCTGAAGGATACGTAGTGACTCAACTTGGTAACAGGAGGACCAAGACGTCTGGCTCGCTCGTAAAACATATTCAAACGTGGACATCTGACTAATATCTTGAATACTGTTTATTCTCATCCCTTAAGAGGTCCAACCCCCCGAGAGCGTAAGAGCGATAAGATAGGATCACAACGTTGTGGGTCACAAGGAAAAATATCTTGAGACATTTTCAAGGGATGATTTTGCTAAGAGATAAGATAAGTCCTGTGCAGTTCTCGGTAACAACCCTTATTGACCACCCTCGTAGCTTTCTACGTCAATAATGATTCAGGTATCCAAGATACTGTCAGCTAGTATATCTCACTACCCCTAATGAACCGTTCGCCTGTACTCGTTATCAATAGTGTGTTTGATAATTCATAAGGTTCACTCACTTGGTATATTGATGAAGTTACCAGATGGCGTGCGCACCAAACAAGATGGCACGAAATCAGGATCGCGCTCGTGATCGGATGCTGCGTGACTTCCTGGCAATCTTCCGTTCAATCGGCTCATTGTCGGATTACGGGGTGGCACATCGGGTGGTCCCCGTGGTGCCGCGTTGTCCAACAAACAGCCTGTAAAAATAGAAAAAGAAAAAGGCTTAGAAAAATGTGGAGCATCACTTTATCCACCAGCGTAACAAAATGGATCCGAGGTCGTCAAGACGAAATTCTATGGAGGACGCTGAGATCTAAAAGAGATAGACGAGATTAGGTAATCCCGGCAGGTGTTAGAGTTTCCAGAGAAAGGGTTGCGGGAACTTAATCTGCCGATTTAGTACGGTACCAACGGGGAGGCTATACGTGCGCGCAGTCTCAGTATCTTGGATCAAACGAGCCGAATCATCCCTTAAATCGTGCGACTTCAGTACGTCGGAGAAGATGGGGCACTCGAGATATCGGTCTACGGGCAGTGACGCTACGTTGCGCAGGGGATGCACGCGACGCAAATAAATGGCTGAAACGAGTCGCGAGGACCTGAATTTTGCTCGGGCAGATTTCTTAGGGGTCTTCATCCCCTTACTCCGAGGCCATAACTGAGAGCATTGTATCGAGAGATTGAGCAGCTTAGGGACACCGTAAGAAATTCGACCCGCGTCATCTGCATCGAATGCCATTCAAGTGCCTCCTCTTTCGGGATCCCGAACGGTTCCGAGGCCGTTTGGGTAATAAAGGGCGCAAGAGGGGCGTAGAATCGAGGGATGAAAAAAAAAAAAAAAAAATGAAGGGAAAAAAAAACATAAGAGACAAGATAAAAAACTTTCGATGCGTGACGAGGATTCTTGTCTCCTTGCTTTAATTCACGTCATACCTTTAACCCAACCCCATCCCCTCTCCAAGCAAAACCACCCCTGTACAGTCAGCGTCGTTTCGTTCCATACCAAATCTCCCTACGATTTTCGCGCGTCTACAGACTCAACGTGATGAACATCAACACCCGGTCTGTAGTACAGCTAATTCAAGAACGACGAATCGTTCAGGTAGAATAGAAGCCACGCACTCGAGTAGTCGTTATTCTTATTAATAGAAGGTCCTGCGACATAAACGAGCAGGGATACCCGAAGGAAGGGTCCTGTTCTACCAGAGTCTTTCTAGGATCGCACGAGTGGGAGAGAACTAGGATATCCTCTCGTGCTCCTGGGATCCAGGTAGAGAATTCACAGGGACAAAACGTGCTGCCGTCCCTGTCCAAGGAATCCAGCGAAGCAAGGGAGAGAAAGTGACGGAAGATACAAAGATCGAGCGCGTTCCGAGTACTCGTAGCAACAAAGGGGATACGTATGCACGTTCCTTCAGAATCGAATTATAGCCGGCTCGTTGATCCCAAACGGGAGCTAGGAGGAACCTGGTGAAACCTTGAACGGGTCCCTGGCCAAGTTGTTGTCGCACCGGGCCGAGTAATGGATGTGCGCCCATTGAGATGGACGTCAAAACGCGTAACATAATATCCAGGGGTCCTTACGCGCAAGAGCCCATGCCTAATGGAATTTATTAGAGGAGCCCCGTGCGACAAGGGCGACGTTCAGGTACCTAGTCATGCAGCGTGGCTATACTTTTCAACTCTTAGGACTTGCGGATGAGGTAGGTAGGTAGGTAGGGAAGTAGGTAGGGTAACCTTCTTCGCCAGAAATCAAGAGGACTTTGAAGACGAGGCGCACGGTGCTGCCAAAGGCTAAACGGTAAACAACACTTTACTCAACGATCTTTCAGCTTCTACTCTGCTGAGAGAAAAGGCTCAACTTATTGATCGGTTTCCTTCGACCAGTTTCACAGAAGCACCTTGTGTACCTTTGCTGCCTTGACGCAAGCTACCTGAGGTACGTGTTGTACACGAGTGCCTCTGGGATTTTTTCTCGTTATGAAATTTCGTCACTCGAGTACCACGTCGACGAAGACCACTCGAGAGAGTGAGAGGGAACGAAGGAGGGAGGGAGGGAGGGAGGGAGAGAGAGAGAGAGACCCTCGGCATCAGAGGAAAATCTTGAAAAATGAAGGGCTGCCTTGTGCCGAGGGTAAAACACGTTTAATTGGGAGTTCCGACGTAGCGGGTGACCTCCTTCCCCTTCTTTAACCTCTTTGCCGGTATAAGCTCAGAAAAGCACCCCTGACCCCGTGGCAGGCTTGCACACTTGGAAAACTTCTTTTCACGATCCCGACACACCCCCTGGCATACGCGACGGCATTACTCGCACAAGCGCGAGTTAGAGGTCTTCCCCCAGGAGCGTCATAGCAGTAACGTTAGTTGCTACTTGAAATAGAAAAGAAACGAAAGAGGGACTGTCGAGTGAGCCAGAGTGGGCTCGAGCTATCTTTTTTCGCCAGGCAGGATATCAAAGGACAGAGACGAGAGTATCATTAGTCCCATATTAGAATTTCCGAGCAAGTATCCAGCAGCGACGTGAATTAAGGACGATATTTCGTTGGTCGATCCACGGGGCGCATTCATCCCCAAGAAAATAACAGTTTCTCAAAGAAAAGTAACCCCCCCTCTCTGCCGCTCTCCTTCGCCGCGAGAAAGTCGTATATTTTTAAACATCCCTGGCACCCGTGTACGCGCACAGTGCTTACGCAGTGTATAAGGAAACACGAAGGCTAATTACACACTACACCCGGGATACCATAAGTTTCGGCAAGGTGCACATCGGTATATGGAAACAAACAAGAAATATGGCGATGGCCCACGCGCGGCACCACGCGTCACGGAGAAAGAAAGGAGAGACCGACCGGTTTTACTTGGCGGAGTTGCGAGACGAGAATTCGTAATGCGCCTGCTGGATGGTTGGGATCGGATGGATAGTGGAGGATGAAGGATAGAGAGAAGCGAAGGTAGGAGAAGGAGAAAAAAGGGGTAAGGAGTCGAAGCACCTACGCTTACGATGTATCCTACCATGTGTATCGATGCGGGTTAAAGCAACGGGGGATACGTGGAGACGCGTGTGGGTTAGACACGTGATCGTAGACACGTGATCGTAGACGTGGTCCCATTGCATTGCGGTAACGTTATCTTTGAGTGATACGAGCGGTCAAAGTGAATCCAAGGTAACGAGACTTGATCGCTGTGGAAATGCGTATACACGCGTACGTATCGCGCGGAAGACCTGCAGTCGTGGGACATCCTGGTGGCGTTCAAAAGACGTGCACGTTCCTAATTAGCTGCGGCCGAAGAGGCGGATCAATAATCTCGAGGCGAAGCGCAACAAAGGAATTGTGAGATCGCGTTGGCGTGGCAGAGGAGAAGCTAACAGAGAGAAAGAACGCGAGAGTGAGAAGGTGTGACGTGAATAGAGGAGAGACGTTTTGTGAGCTGAGAATAAATCCCAAAGCCGTGCTTGCTTGAGGAGGTTAAGATCGATTGCTCCCCGTAGGAGGTTTTCTGTCTTTGTCTGCGAATCGCCGTCCTTGCAAAAGGGCTGAGAGATCGGAGGGTAACGGAGGGGGTTGAAGGGGAAGATTGTGCGTTTGGCAGGTCGCGGATATTGGATGGAAGGAAGGATCGGAAAGACCTCAGCGAGGCCGTAGGAGATGATCTTCGGGTTATGTAGGGTAGAGCTAACGTCCTTTGGGTACGAGGGGACCAAGTTCCACGTTGCTTCTTCAAAAACCCCTGGCTATTAGGGGTAGGTACTTGCGCGCTTCTGTACATTCTGCGAGTCACCGAGGTCGGTACTGGCGAACCGAGGGGTACGATTGCTCAACCCCAGGGTCTTTGCTAGCAATTAGATCTAGACTTAGTCGTATTGCGAGAGGGGGGTAGGGGTGGATGAGGAGGGAAGGCCATCCCCTGTCAATCAATAACCACACAGTATGAGAAGCACGTGCTGCTTATTGAGAATTAAAAGTATCTTCGAGTCAGGCAGTTGGATCATTTTTGTCTGCCGATACCCAATCGCTAGATCATACTTGGATGTCGAGATCTTGCGAAAATTGATCGTGATCCAAGTATATGTATAACTAAGGGTAGTACCGAGCTGGTCGGATTGCTTGGATGTCATGATTAGGACGGGTGTCTTGGTTTGCATTTGGATTTTTAACGCATTTGTACTCGATCTAATTTTACACCCTGTAACCAGTGCCATGGGTTAGGCGTTCTTCGCCGGATCTAAAAACCCGAGTGTTCCACCCCTAGTAGCTCGAGGGTATACGTAGGAAACGCGCACCTACTACCCTCAATTTGAATTGGGTCTGAACCGACCCCCAAAAAGTTGTCCGCTTCCAAGATCGTTAAGCCGCATTCACAAGGCACGGTCGAATTCCCACTCCACCCAAAAGCCCTATGAAACTCGAAAGTAGTTAAAGTGAATAACTTTAACGCGACGCAGTGCGCACCGCGTGGGGGATGAGCGAGAGAAGGTCGGCGCATTGGAGGGTGAGAGGGAGAAATGTATAGAGGGTGGTTAAAATAGAGTACGGGGATTGCACACGCTTGGTTAGTAACCTCCGCGAATTCTCTTCTAGGTATAGTCGGACACGCGATGTTTTATTATGTAAATTTAATATCGACTGTGACGTCACGAGTACCAGAGGGTAGCACGCGAGAGGGATGCGTTTTGCGGTTCGCGTGTTTCATACGTATTTACGCAGTGTGTGTGTCTCTGTGCCCGTGCAGTGGCTTCTGGGTACTGCGGGGGTGGACCGAAGAGACGTAAGGAGTTGCGCGCCCTCACCGTTGCAACGGGGTGGATTTTAACTTTTCGAGAAGAAAACGAAAAAAAAAAGAGGAGGGGGGGGTACGTGACTGGGAGAGGGGAGGTGATAAAGTTGCGACATTTGGAAATGTCAGCCTGATAAATACGCCACGATAATGGCCCAAGCCTGCTTCTTTCGCGGGGATGAAAAAGAGGGTTGAAAACTCCCGTGGAAATTCCACGGCCAAGACGATCGACCACTGCACCCCCCATTATCCTCCCCCTTTGCCGCGGATAGGTGCCACGTGTTGGGAAATATACATAAATAATTTTTGACAAACAGAAATAATAAAATACGACAAATTAACTCGGCGTCGCACGGGGATTTAAAAGAAATGAGGGATGATTGGATATTTGAAAAACTCACCCCTTCCACCTCCGTAACAGTATGTGTACTCGTTGTAATCCATACTCGGTCTCTTGAGTAATCGTTCGCCAGGGATTAGATCCAGCAATGCCGTAGGATCACACATCTAAGCGATATTTTCCTTTTTTTTTTTCAATTTTAAGGATTTTAACACTATTATCTCAACTTTATCATGATTTAAATTATCCGCGTCTAGCGAGATTAAATGCTGTGGTCGGGCGACACGTGAAACGACTGTTTTAACAAGTAGCAGTGGTCTGCGTATACATAAACGATCCTTCCGGTTGATCTTCAAAGGGTCCGACACCAAGTAAATGCACGTTCTAAATTAAACTCTCTGATGTTACACTGCACCGCGATAAGAGACGCTCGTTGCACCTGTTCTCCCGGAAGATCACTTTCCCCGAAAAGAAAAGGATAAAATCAACGAGCGAGAGGAAAAGCCGAATGACAAAACGTCAAAAGAAAAAAAAGTCGAATTACGGTGACACGCGAGAACCGGAAGTCGGGTACTCCAATTTTTAGGTTTCTTTCGAGAAAACAGAAAAATAACACTGCTCAGCACTTTCGACGTTTTCATACTACGTATAACACGTACCGTAAACTATTTTCACGTCACGCGATATTTACGTCACTTCAAAATTTCATTTACTTTAAATAAAAAAAAATCAATTTTCAAGACACTTCATTGTCTCACTGTTATGCACGACGATTACGCGTAACCACGCGGTCGTTTGACAGTCTGCGCATGACTACCAAGAGTTTCCCTTGCGAGAGTATAAACGAGGGATGAAAATACACGAGTAAAATCAACAACCGCACGCGTGCGCGTTCGGCGCTAAACTGAGGATCCCAGCGAGTACGAGCGTCGACACTGTGCCCGTGTGTGGGGGTAGAGTGAAGGGAATGAGAAGAGATAGGTAGTGGGGGTAATTCCAGTATGGGGGTGGGTAACGTGGTGGGGATGCCTAAGGGAAAAGGCCAACAAGGCGACAGCCGGTTCATGATGATCTCCTTCCATCCCGGCATGCACCATACTTTATTTTACAGATTTCTCCATAGAACCTTATATCCTTTAGACCCCCCCCCCTCCCCCCATTCCCCTATAGCACAGGGTGCTCGTTCCTTTTTTTTTATTATGTTTTCTCAAATGATCGAAAAAAATCTGAGGCCCAAAGATCTTACCTGCTTCCGCTCTTCTCTCTACGTAAAAGAGTATCCCTTTATCTCGTTACACACCCACGGCTCTTCCTTCTTTCGAACGGAAGCGGATGTAACGTTCCACGAAAGATGGAAAAGGCCAGGATGTAGCATCCATCCAAATCACATGCATACGACAAGTGCGTGACTTTTCCTCATGGGAAAGTCTACGTGATTCTCAATAATAAAAAGTAGATTCGTGGGTGTTCGCCAGGGTGGTCCCAGGCGTAGGGGCAGGTGTGCCATAGTAATATGAGATCTGTCTTTTATTTTTATATTTTTCATACGCGTCTTCCTTCTTCATTTTTCAAATTAGCTCAGACGCCTTCAAAAGCCCTGAAGGACTGAGCCAGTGTTATCCAGTGGGTATATTGTCCAGTATAACCATGACAGAGACTACGAAGTACAATTGTCGTATCTCATAGAGTTTATGTCTCAATAACCACCCCGAGTACAGTGTCTAATCCCATAATCTACTATCGGTTGTAAAATAGCGAGTTAAGCCAATAAAATTGGAGGGTCGCTAAGGCGCCAGGGTAGTTTCCATCTAAGGGCGGGGAGAGGGTAGACGTCCTAGTAGTAGAGTGTATAGATTGTTGTTGGCAATGGGCTCGAGTATGGCGGTCCTGAACCCCATGGGGATGCTGCATCTGAATAGAGAGGGATGAGGGTTACGTAAATTACGAGGGCTCTGGTGGATGACTGTTTCGCCTGTCCGATTGGCTGTTACCGGGTGATTATAAAAATTTTGATTTAATTTGAATATCTGGATTTTTTGCTTGATTTATTGACTTAATGCAATTCGCTATACACTATCTGAATTGTATCTGTGGGATAGTTTCAACGGGACTGTCGTGCAGGATTTTTAGAGAATTTTCTTAAGGATTTCAGGAGACGAAGGCATAGTCGGCTGGGATAAGGGATGACGGAGAAAGGGTGCGTTCTGAAAGTTCTGCAAGAGCATATGACTGTAAGACGAGAGAGGCATCCATTGACCGGATGGATGAAAGGAGTTGGTCCGATCTACCCTTTTCGAAATCCACCCCTAACACACGAGCAACCCTCTATCGTATAATATATATCTTGAACTACATTCACTAACCCATCTCTGAACTCGTTGCACATTGAGGCAACGCCGGACGCGTCGCTTCGCCTGCCATCTGGCCGATACGCAATCCGACTTAACCTTTTTTTTTTCTTTTCTTTCTTTTTTTACGTAATCCCAGACGTTTTCCAATCTCGGATGAGAAACTTTTCAACCCCTGCCATTTTCTACGTGCAGTTCAGATATACTTGTGAGCCGGACCCAAGCATGCTCCATTCAGTAAGTATATATATATCTGACCGAAAATCGTATCTCGAGATTTCATAGATGTCCCATAGGATCTACGCATCATCTTGCGCTTATTGGTTGCCATGGTGAAACGTTTCAAGGGACACGGTTATCCATTGTGAATTTTCTTTAAGTTTTTTTTTTACTCGTCCGTCTCAAAAAGATTTTCATCGACTAAAACCCGTCTCGGCACCCGCGCAGATATCATCAGGCACCTCGAGCCATGGGAATTGTCCATAGTCCCATAACCGAGTAAGAGTAAAGTGGTGGGAGAAATGTTGTAAAAAAAAAAATAAAAAAACAACGCCCTTGCTATGGTCAAGTGATACAATTTTTTGGATCGTTTCAATTCTGTCTGTCGTTGCATAAATCAGCCGGAATTTACGACTGTGATCCTACGGATGTCAAGGGAAGGACCTTCCACGTTTCGCAGCGTCCTTTCGCGACTTCCTGCACCGGGGACCTCCCCACGGGACATGCATATTCAATTGTCAAGCCCACGCAATGCCATTCGTAACGCTAGGCTGTCACCGAAAACCGAAGGACCTCGGTGGCGAGTTAACCGAAAACGTTATTAGCCCAATGCATGAATATTTCAAGCACGCGAATTACGTATACGACCGACGTCTGATATACGTTTCCGCAGCTGAATCGCATATTCCGCTACCACGCACGCGCCGAATTCATTCCCAAGCAGTAGTAACGTGCACGTTGAGTTTTGTGACCATAGAAAATATTATTGCCAAACTTTTCGTTCCATTAATATTGCACGAGGATGAACCTACGGATATCTAACAGTAACTACGATCTGAAGTGAGACTAAGGAGAAAAACTGGCCACCAAGGAAGATGCTGGATTGTCGGTTACCGAACGATACGGACCACCAGATACGGATCGAGTAACTAAAAACTGGTAGCGTTACTTGGTGGGAGATTTACGTCGTACGAAGTATACTTGGTCCAGGATCCATTGTGGATGCTGGGAATTAGTCTTGTGCAAGGATGAGAAAGACCTATTTTTTTTTTTTTTAGATTTTTACGACAAAATATACGTGAATTTATGTTATTTATGGTGTCGCGTGTACTGCGCCATAATGGGAATCAATTGTTATCATGGACAATTATATATATATATATACAGATCAGTCTTGCGGTTACGTGGAACGAAACATGGGTTTCAGAATGGCCGTTTGCCATATGACTCGAATCCTTCAGGGTTTCTAAATCTGTACGGCAGCCGAGTGCGATTATGCTAATATTCAAAGACCGGCTTCATTTTAGGCCCAATCTCGGTCCTTTCTCACTCCTGTACTTTGATCCTCCATTACTGTTTACTCTGTCCTTTTGAATCCAGGCCCCCTTTTCATTCTACTCAATTCTACTCCACTCAACTCGACTCCTCCTCGACCCATCCCTACCACCGTGCAGCAGTCCTATGTACCACGACAACTGTAAATCTCCAGCAGGAAAATCATTAGAAGGACGAGAGCTCGCATTTTGCATGAACCTTTTTGGAAAACCAGTACCAAATCCTACATAGGTTAGGTGCCTATTAGATGCGGGAACACGTACGAACCATGTCGAAAATCTGGGCAGCAAATGCTGCGAGTTTTCAGGAAAATTTTACACGTGCCTCCGAGACCCCCTTTCTGCCACCCCTCTCGAGACACGTGCCTTGGGCTGTTTTATTTTAACGTCAAATGGATTTTCAAAAACAGAGGTAGACAAAATATTTCTTACCAAAATTGATAGATTTGACAAATTTTCATATTTTCACGCACAGCTCAACCACGCTAATTGAATACAACAAATTTTGTATGAACAAGACAAGAGTTTTGTTGACATGTTTTCAGCAAGGCTCCCCTGGGTCGTGTCGGCGAAATCCTTTCAACTGTCAGTGGTCCCCATTGAATCCGGTCGATTATCTAATGCAAAAGGGGTGTAGACGGGAGCGAGAGGGGCAAGTAGGGCGGGGTACCAACTACCAGGGAAAAAAATAATGTACAAACGGTAATACGAATGTAGAGAAGCTGGGACCCCTGAAATGCTACATGTGAGCCAGTTACGAAACGTTGGAGAATCGACTGCTGGAACAACCCCTGCGTGCTGCGACATACGGTGCCCGGATACATATAGCATATAGTGTATGCATACTATAGTGCATATAGGTATAGTATGTGCAACGTGCTAGCTGAAGGTATAGGAAATGTAAGGGACGAGAAAAAAATATATGCCGGAGTAAGCGAGACAGTCGATAGGATAAAAAGAAAGGAGACCAAGGGCTTTCCCTACGAGTGAAAACAACCCTTTCTCGAACTGAACCTACCCCGGCCCCATTACAACGTGTCGCTTTATCCTACACCGAAAAAATGGGGCAGGGCCTCCTCTCTTTCCGGAGGGGCGTACGACCCAGAATAGCAGGGCTGCCACTCAAATTGGCCCGACAGCGAACAATCGGCCTTATTACGTGGCATTTGTCAGCGTGGCGTTACTACCAATATTAGGGGTTGCCTTTTAACCTACCCTACGTAATTTCACTTTGTTTTTTTTTTTTTTTTTTTCAACGTGGCAACAGCAACGTTGAATTGGAGAAAGAAGGAGGACGAATAAGTGGTTATTTATAAAATTGCGTGAAAACGGGTGACATATTGTCGCACGTGTAAACATTGTTATAATTGAACTTTATACCAAGTCCATTAGGCGTGACGTAAATCGTCGTATATCGAATCGCATGTGGGACTCGCCGAGCGAGTACCTGATTCAATTCAATGCAATTGGGCCACGTAATCTCCTTTAATACTAATATAAACGAATCACAGGAGGACTAAAGTCGTGTCTTTGAGTAAATTCACGAAGCAGCAGCACGACTAATGACGTCTTTAACGGTTGACTAAAGCGATTTAGCGAATCGTGCGGAGACTCGGGCAACTACGTCGGGGCAGAATGCTTTTAGGTTGAACACGACTTACCACTATGCTGCTCTAATTATCGACTAGCGAAACGACATAGAATGTCAACAGTGAAGCTTTTCCGATTTCAGCCATTGGTACCACCCACGTCTCTGAGGTATACTAACGTGGCGACTGTATAGTAAGTCGAGACTATACGCTCCGGTGGTGGATAAAGTATCCCCCTGTTATCTGCTAGGAGAAAGAGGAGAGAAACAAAAAATGGACGCGTCCTGAGCCTCTTTCCAGTCCTTGTGTTTGCCTTGGCTCGAAGAGAATGTCTTCGGGACCTTTGGCCACTTTCCTTTATTGGACTCCTTATTTCGGCCAGACTTTACCCACTCGAAGAAATATCCACCGTATCAGCACGCACGACTATTGACCGTTCGTGCTTTGGCCAGGCTCCCTTCGCCTCTGCATTCTGCATTTGACTTCATCCGTTTCACGATTATTCTAGCTCGCGCCTTGACTTTTGGACGATGGACAACAAAAAAGTGTATTTGCTACCCTTAAAAAAAGTTAGTAGATATCATATACGCCAATTATATGGAAAATAGAGATTGAGGGGTGGTGTCAGGATGAAGGGGGATGAAGAGGGATGAAAATACCGGGATTGGTATTTTAGACGTTTTTCAAATTTTCATTCACACCCTCATCCCTCTGTCTGTGCCTAAAGGTTTTAATATTTGAATACAAGATCATCTGGGATGGTTGATCGTGTTTAGCTTTGGATCGGATTACGTCCCGTTTTTCCGATGCTTTCTCGTTCCGGCAAAGATCTACTATCTGTCTATCGTGTTTCTTCGTATTAGCACGAGAGTTTTCGAATTTTGGATATTCGCATGCCTGCGTCCAATTCATCCAGAAGCTTTGCCGATCCATCCTCCCACACGTATCAGTGTTCCAAGGGCCTCCTCGAGTTCCATACGTACTAAAATCTCCGTTACCACGAGCAACTCGTAACTCACTGTGTCTCCTTTTCCGATAAAATTAACGCAATCCCACGCAATCAAATTCTATTTTCAGGCACGCGTGCAGCTTATAGGTATATGGTATTTGCATACGTCGAAATTTCTATCTCCATAATAATATTACGTTGTGCGGCAAAGCGTTATGGTCCATTGCTTCTAGGTATCTTCCGACGCGTGGGCGTGTATTCTAAGTCTAAGAGAACGTAGTGTCTGTTTAAGGCACCGACGCTTCTTGAAAGAGTCCCAATTTCCGAAAATGATAGATGGTCCTGGATGTATCCGAGAATAGGGAATCCTGTTTCAGGAGTCGATATAACGTTAGAGCGAAAGGTCGGTTGAATTTCTGGGAGTGAGAAAGTTTGGATCCCCGACGGAAATCGAGTCTGCGAAGCGGGTGGGCAAGGGACGTTAAGATCGTCCACGTCAGAGTCGGCACGTGGTGAACAGAGGGGCCGTCGCGAGGCGTCATCCTGGCAGATCCACATCTCTGAATCTGGACTGCACGTTTTGCGAATGCCACCCAAAGTGCGAGGGCACGAAGGGAGGCCATTGTTGCTTGAGGATAATTTGCATTTTCAGGGCAAACAATCGTCGCGGGGTTCCACGGGTGCCGGACAATGGCCAGTCTAAGGCCCCGTGGTACTCTGGGCCCCTTTTGGTCACCAGACGCCATCCTGCCGCGTTACAATCTTCTTTTTTTTTTCTTGCTCATTTTTGTTTTCTCTCGTTCTCTTTCCTCCTGCCGTTTCTCCCCTTTTACACGCTGGGACCCACAGGTATGATTTTGGGCCTGGTACCCCTACTGTGACGTCTCTCAAGGATCCCTCGTGTTTTTACATGGTCAGGATGTTTAGAGAAGGCATTTCGAAGGATCCTAATTTCATAGCCCGAACAATTGGCTCTCACTTTCGGGGCCTTGTCGCGTAGGGCCCAATCGGTTTCGTGCTATTATCGGCATGTTATTTACTTGACCACGTGGAGAATTGGTAGGGTAAACTATGAATCGATGGGAACATTTTCAGTTCCGAGCTAAGCGACCCTAAGATGGTTAAGGGTGAACGGTAGCCAGCCTTGGCAACTGTCGTTTCCAAAGGGTTGATCGGTTAAGGATTGTCTAGTGGCGCCCCGAAAAAATCACCGCTTTTTATTTGGGTTATTTGTAAATAAAAACAGGTTAGGTTGCACGAGGTGGATCTTGGGTAGGATTAATGTGGGCCAGATGTCGGGGCACTTGCGCAGGTTGCGGGCCCAAGATATTTCGTCCTTGAAATATTCGGCTACAGGATCATCGTAGTTCTCTTTCTCGCCTTCCGTATGTCGTGCGGTGCACACATTAGGATTAAAATGGGATCTCCGCTCCAATATTTTTATTCTCTTTCCTGACCGAACGCGCGCGCATGCCAGATTTCCTACGGTTACCACAGGCCGCGTCCTTATTTTCGGAAAACAAAAAATTAATACAAGAAAAGGGTGTAACACGCGTCACGTGATGACCGGCATGTGTTACCCATACAGACACTATAACTTCCGTCGCCACTACGTAATAACGCACTAGTCGCACCAAGCTAGACATTTTTATCTACTTACGCAACCTTCGACTCGATCCCATCTTATCCGCAGACATATTACTTTGCTGTACATACCTGTAACACAAGAAAGGACAGCAACGTTAAAAAAATTCATAATTTTATAGAAACTACAAAAAAAAAATAAATCTTTTACACGCATTTCAACGTCGCGTAACATAATAAAATATATTATTATTATTCCCACAGAGACTAGTTAAGGAAACGTACGAATGACGTTGAAATTCGGTTCACATTAAATCGACCGAGTTTAAGGCGAACCCGTGCCGAAATAGGGGTTGCTGGGAAAGGAGCAAGAACGAGAGGGACGATGAAGCAGAGGAGGAAGAAGAAATGTGCTCAGTCAGAATCGCATGACTACGCTTCTCCGTGAGGAAAGTTTAAAGTTTTCTCGACTCGCCATAAACCGATGACTCCGCGCCACCCCTTGTCGGTTGTCACCATCAATCTTTAGGGCGGCTCAATGGTGTATCGTTCGATCCCCATATACAATATAGTGCAAACGGGAGAGAGAGAGAGAGAGAGAGAGTGAGAGAGGGAGTGAAACAGACACCCTCTTCGGTCCCCAGAAATAGTTGCTTAAAGTACCCCTAGGATTGTAAGGTGACGTAGTACACGACACCCTCGACATCGGGTGTCGCGATTGCCTTTAGATTAAAACACACCCCAGTAATATCAGCCAGCGTGCATCCCTTAGTAGCGGGGCAACAAGACTCCCTTATTATTAATATCTCCTAACGAGAATCCAAGTATATCAAGCTAGCGTGGCTTCGATTAAAAATAATAACACGGTATTATAAGAGTCACTGGTTAAACAATAAAGGATCCTAGAGGATCTTAGACTCGTGACACGTGACCGGTGCATAATGTATCATCAATGAGAAGAGATGCAGCTTGAGATGAAATTATTTTTACTGATAATAAATACATCTGATCTCAAGTGACGTAATTACCGCTCCGATAAGAATTCAGAGCACTGATTGATTTATTGGACAGGCGATATCGTCTTGATCGATTCCAAGCTGCATAGGAGTTAAGATTGATGATCTTAGAGGATGCTGCGAATGAAAGATCCAAGGGTCGAAGGTTACGGTCATACAAATAATCAACAGTATCGTTTGACGAAGAATCCAAGTCTGGTCCAGATACCAATGATTTATCTCGCGTAGCGTGAAAGAGATGATACGAAAAATGAATAAGGTGGACCGGGAGTTTTCGAGAATCAACAATGCGGAATGTTTAAGTGGTCCAGCTTGCGGAACTGAATACGATTAACGTTAAAGCCAGGGCTAATGGAATGAGTAAGCGAACTACTAGAGACTGATGGATGCTGGAGAAGAGTAAGAGAGGTCGTCTCGTCGTGCATCGGTTGACGGCATGTGGTGATGGGCTGATATCAAAGGGATTAAGGTCTCTGGCCCAGGGCATGTATCTATCTGCGTAAAGGGCTGGCCTGAGGACGCCTGGTACCAGACCACACATGATGGGGATGACATGGTCCAGGGCTACCGATTCTCTGGGATGTCAATAAGACTCGTTAAATGGTACAGGACTGTCTCTCTACCCAGCATCGAATTAACGTCGATTAGTATGCCTATTAGGCAGACGTTGAACTCGACGAAGAAGAGGCTGCAGCTGCATTCACCGGGTCCATTGCATATACATACAAGCGTCTCTCTTGGGTTTACACTGTTCGACATTGCAAACAAGTGGGAGACGAGCGGGATGTCGCTTGGTTGTAACAAATAAGAGTTTGAGGAAGAGAGAGAAAATAAAAGAGAAAAATCCCATAAGACTGAACACGATCGTCGCTCTCATTGGATCAGGCATGAATTATCATCGAGGAACCGTACATGGGGTTTGTTTAGGATGAGCCTGTAGAATTTCGTTGATATGTATGCTGACACTTCCTTCGAGGATTCTCGCTGGTCCAATGGAGAAACATTCGGATCAAGTTGGTCATCAAACAATGACAGACTTCAAGAGCCATGAAATCCATTCAGTCACGGGCTGGCGCAGCATGCTGTTCCGCTTGAAAGAAATATTTAAAAAACGATCCACGGCCCACACACATAGTTTATGGTCGGGTCGCTAAATACAAGAAAAGTTTCAACGTTATACGAAAAGAAAAAGGGAAGGGTCCTTTGAGCGATGTACAATTCTGACTAGATCATTGTTGTGACTCGGTCAGGCATCTCGCGTAGGGATTATATGGTCTTCAATTTCTCTTTTTGGTCCAGATATACTCACAACTGAAACACTGCCTTATTACCAAAAGCGGAATAACAAAAGTGGGAAATAAATATCAGGAGCATACGATAAAGCTGGTTTAATCATGATCATCAACATGCTCCAGATGCACAGAGGCACAGCATCCGGAAGTACCAACGCAATAATCCAAGCACCATTCCCACGCAGGAATAACAATCGCGTTCCATGTCTACGGATAGCATCTACTGTACCGCGTAGTAATGGCGTTCCGAAAATAAAGGAACCAACAACCCTTTTGGGTTTGTCTCCCTAGACGAGTGTAGGTATAGAGTTCGTGACCGAAGAAGACGTGTAGAATGACAACTGCACCGGTCCATTTGCCGGGAGATTCTGTAAATAGCTAATGGCAGCAGTGGGAGCAGTAGTAACATATATATGTAAAGAAGAGAGACAGAGAGAGAAAGAATGACAGAGGTAAAGAAAGATATAGAGCACGAGAGAAAGAGAGAGAGAGAGAGAGTGAGAGCCTGTATCGCTGTGGATCCTCGTGGTGTCGTATTTCTACCCGTTAAACCCTAAACCTAAACCGACCTAACCTAACCAACCCGCAAGCGCCATATGTTCCAAGAGATTCAGGCAGATACGTGGAAACTATTCCATAACTTACTAGGTGTCCCTCTGGACTCCTAGGGAAATTACACTAGATGCTTTCACGCCGTACGGCAATGTCCTAAGGATTTTATCTACTCTAGATTACGATTGCTGCTTCTGAGGTCGCGCGATGGATTTTCGCATCTCCATCCAAGCGCATCGTATTCTGACCGGAATCAGTGCGTGACTGGCAGACGTTGCCAGGTTGAATTCGGAAGCTGTAAACTTGCAGATTCATTCTGCGTGGATACCGAATGAGAGCGAGAGAGAGAGAGAGTTATACAGAGATACGTGACCGAGATAACACGCGAATTCTGCAGAGGGTCCTTTACATAATGTGAATTATTACGAGTGGTCCAGATCGCAGCGAAGGGACCGTCCCGATGCCAGGTGCAGCCATTGCTTCATGGATTCTCAATGGGATCAAACGAAGATCGCTCGTTGCGATTTATCAAAATTGGACATTCGAAAAAGGACGTCCCTTATTTGGGATGGGCTCACGCGCTTGTACGGATTATGCTGCGACTTTGTGCTTTGCTCTTTACTTTTATTCCAGTCCCGACCAAACTACACAGTGAGCGGGGATTGGATGTACGTAAATGCCCAAGAAGCTTGGACGGTACGGTATGTAATATAGTAGCTGCAGTAGGTTATACCTTTTAAATAAATAGGTGTACTCTGTATGCTGCAATATATGTACATACGCACGCAGGTAACTACACGAGAAAAGGACAAGAGCGGAGAACAGCAGCCGGGCTTTAATATTATATTATGCTAAAGAGAGTATATATACAGTATAAAGTGTAGAGCACAGAGCAGGTTATGGAAGCTTGCAGGTTCAAGATAGAACGTAGGCAAGTTAAATCGTGTATAAGCGGAAAATCTATCCGCGCTCGTACGAGCGCTTTCGCGTGCGTTAACGTAATATTATTAATGACTTTTTAATGAAGTAAAACGTACGGCAGGAAATTAAGGGGGGCCCCGCGGCAGAGGAGCCGCGCAACACGTCTTCGTATCTTCGGTGTATCTGCCAAGCTACGTATCTGGGCTATCTATTTATCTAGAGTATCTAGACTGGCTCACCCATCTACTCGTATAAGCCAAGCATACGCGGCTGCTCTTACCGAGCGACCAAGCGCAGACAAGATTTATAAGGACGCTGTTTACGAGAGCGCGAGCTTGAATCGGCCTTTCAACCTTTTACCAATGGAAGAGAAGGGCGCACGACTTCTGCCAAGATGACAAAAGAAATTCAACCACGATAAATCAATCCGAATCCCGTTAAATCCAGCCATTCGTATTTAGCCGATAGCTACGAGACTCTGTTCTATGGATCAACATTTGTTTTTAATAGACTTCCTTCTCTTTCAGTTTACTTCGCGCTCTTTCATGTTAGCACCGAGGGCAGCTTTGATTATTGGTTATAACAGTGATTATTTCTTTTTTTCTCTTTGATAGATTCTCATTTACAACAGTGGGCAGAGAGAGATAGAGAGCGGGGGTAGGACAGACATATTTAGAATGGGTTTAGCTAATCCATTAATGAGATCTTCGTCCAGAGCTTTACTATGATCCTCGCGGAGCTTCTGTAATTCCCGAGAAACGAATGGGAAGCATGAAATATCCGGGATTCTCTGAATCAACTTTTCTTGCCTTTGGTCTCCTCCTGATTTTCGTTTATATTGGTTAGATTGATTGGCACTCCGAGATATAGGAAGATATTGAAATTGCCCGAGCATCAAAGGAATCGGAAGCGATGTCAATGTCGTCGTTTCTTTATCGATGGTAAAATCCATAATTGTACGGTGACACTCGAAGAGACGCCAAGTGCCAGAAATAACGTTAAATTGAAATGAAATGGTGTCAGAAAATATTTCGAGAATTCCAAAACGTCTCTGGTTCATTCGGCACAGCCATAATCGGTATCATCCATGCTTGATTAATGACGCTGAAGCAAAAATGGTAGAAGTAAAAAAAAAAAAAAGGAAAGATCGTCCCCAGAGCAACCTGCAGGATCTTGACTCTTCACACTCCGCAGCCCCAGGAGTCTCGTCCGAGGGGCGTTGTATGCTTTTCACAATTTATAAAAAAAAAAAAAGAGAGCACTCGGACGTCGGGTACACTCGGGAAGCTTCGCTAAGGTTGTAGGTCGTAGGTTGTAGGTGACAGACGGACGACGTTCTTAATTTCGTCGGACGTTAGCAACGGAGCCTCGACCCGGCGGTACGCGCAAAAACGACGGAAGTCATAAAACGGATAACGGATTACGCGAGCTCTGCTCCGGAAGGCATATGTACACGTATATAATACATAGGCGAGTACATATATGCCACAGATACGTATACACGCGTCTCGTTATATAATCTCGAGTAATAAATGAGAAACTAAAGGTAACACCCGTTTACACGGTGAACGTCCAATCGATTTCTATTGCCTACTCTGACGACGCGTTCCCGAGACTCTTTTTATTCTGCAACTCCAGAAGGTAATACGAGAATAAGAAAAGAGAAGCTGATCGATAGTGGAAGGTGCAATAAGGTTGTCAACATAGTACGTCGTGCAGTACATAGAACATATAGGTACACATGCACGATCGGAAAGCATCGACTGGCACAAATATGATAAAAGGCGCTGACGTCGTTCGGTGCAAAATGGCGGCCTTAGACAAAGCACTTATACGCGAGCATCGTTGAGAATAGCGAGACGTCTAAGAGAGGAATAAGGGATGAAGCTAAGACAGAGCCAGCAGTAACGAAGTTGGCGTAGTCGAGGTGCAGAGAGTCGAATAGTGATTTAAGGGTTGAACTGGTATGGATGGGATGAAGGATCGAGTTGGTGGGATGTACGAGGAGTGGGGATAGTTGATATGCGCAGTTAGCTACACTGATGATCGAAAAAGGGGGTCGGGTTGAGGAGAAAGAGGGGATGAGCTCCTGGTGGACAGGGCGAGGGGGATGAAGAAGGGTAGTGAGGGAGATAAAGGTATAGACAGTGTCAAAAGGCAGCTTATCTGTCGTCCTATGGCCGGAGGGTGGTCCGGGGGATGATTCTCCGCTGTTCCACGCTTCGGTAACAAAAACCAATCGGCCTGACAAAGTTAGAGTTCGATTGGGAGCTCGAGCTGCTATGCCACCGTTGCTGCTACGGTACAACCTTCCCTCTCTTTCGTTTTCTTCTACTCGGTATCGTTATATATATATATATATATATATACATATACACATATATATAGCTAAAATAGAACGGCCGACGTAGATCGACCTGATAGAACACGGTTAGAGTTGTCAAAGAACCCTTAATGCTGAGACTATGCTAGTGGAGTTATTGCTCGGCATCGGACCAGTGTGAGCATTTACTGTTGTGTGTATATATAGTTATACGTGGCTTCTATTGAATTTTCATCAAGGTTCTGTTCTGAACTTGTACCCAAGGATTGATCGTGAGTGCCAGTGTAGATCCTTATGGCGAGTTTCTACTCTGCGAGTCTCTGACTCGAGTAATAATAGGAGGAGTTCGATAATGAAAGAGGTGGTGGTTGAGTTTGCGATTGACGTCATACCTGGTTCAGCAATGAATCAACCCTTGAGGCATCCGTACGAACTCATCGTACCAACCCTAAATTTCTTGTGGTGGGTGGTGGCAGGTTTCGGATGTCCCTTTAGCACAATGGACAGAACAATGGCAGCAGTGCAGAGCTTCGCAATAGTTTTATAAAAAGGAAACCAAGTAAATACCTTTCTCCCCGTGAGCCTTCACCCATTCACTTGGGCAAATTTATATTAATTAAATCGATTGTATTTTCTGTTCAGATCCTCTTAATCTCGTCAAAATCTCTATTGTCGATGGATACCTGTGGTCATTGAATCTCGTGGCTTTTAAATGGCTACTTCACTCTTAACGTAACGTAGTTCAGACCTCGAGTGAATTCCTCCTGCGAACAGTCACTCTAAATTGTATCACCGACTGCTCTGACTATTTGTCACTGATTATAACAGATAGCAACTACAAGTCATAGCGTTGTATACCTGTAGGTACGTAAACCCTCTCCAAGGCCCAAAACGGAGGACTTTACCGTTTGAAAGGTTTAATGGCTCACTTGAAAGGGATTCGACTAAAAGCAGAGTAGTGCCGGGTATTTGGGTTAAGGGGTTAAGAACGGAATTCGCTTATCGTGCTTTCTCTAAGGGTTGTAAAGTTTAGCCTTACGTCGGGTGAGTCGTATCAGAGATTGCAGGTGCATTTAAAGAAGAAGTCGAGCCCGATTCACGGCGACCTGAATCCTTGGCTGGGATAAGAGCGCGTATAAGGGATGCATGAGAGACACAAAGGCAAGCTCGAGGAAAAGAGGAAGAGGAGGAAGACATAAAAAGACGTCGCCTCTATTCTTCGGACTATTGGAGAATTGAGTCTCGCATTCTGAGAATACCGCAGGACGCCTGGCACGACGAGAACGGAGGGGATAGGAAATCTGATTGCCAATACATTCCATACTCCTGCGAATTTCAAACCAATTTCCTCGCTCTATTGCCAATCACAAAGGGTCCCCGAAATTCTTCCTTGCCAACCGGAACAAGACACACATTCGCATCTCTTCTTCTTATTCTTCCACGTGGCCCGTTCTCGGTTAACCCGTGACGAAAAGGGAGTCTATTTTTTCTGCCTCTTTCTAATCTTTAACGACGCGAGACCGTCTCTTATGATTTGGGGTGAAAGGGTATTTTTTTTTTTTTTTTTTTCATACTTCCAAAAGACTATTCACGCATCGGCTAAGCAGTCGAACCCTATTGCCAGTATCTTCGTTCCTACCCCGAGGTCAACCCTTAACTCGACGTTAATTACATGGACGAAATTATGAACGTAAAAAAAGTTAATAGCAACCTTGATCGAAGTGACCGATACGATCAATTAATTCCATCGTTTTATCGGCGTCCCTGCCACGGCCTACGTATCTGTATTATCAATCTGATTATCAGCACTCACTGACAGGATCAAGAATGATTTCACGGTCCATCGAGTATCCCTGTCTTTTGGGAAGCAGCCAAATGACCAAGTAATTGCGAAATACGATCCAACCTGGCTAATCGGGACAGTCGTGATTGATACTCCTTGGTGGTCCTAACGACGCTCACCCGGCAAGTCGAGTATTTCGCCAAAGCGAATCTTCCCTCACAATACAGAACAACAAAATCCAATCCACGCGCAGGTGAGGCCGTATTCAATCTTCTCTCGCCTCCCGTCCCCATCAGTGCCCTTATCATTTTATCCGGCAGTCACGTCCACGCGCGAAATCGAAAGAGACTTTTACTCTCGCAATATCCCAAAACCGGAAAGTCCACACGAGTTCATTTCGGAGGCTGTTGAAGCGACGAGTGCATTCTGTTAGCCCGTTTCGCTTATAATTGGCGGCATGAATGGATCCGCCCGGCATGGAAATGCGCATTGTGCTGGCCTCTCGGTGCACGCGTACCAACGTACACATAATCCACATATGTACATGAGACCCACGCACGAGCCCAAAGCTCTCGTCTCTCCGTATACGCGCACAGGCTGAATTCGATTTCAGGATGCGACTGGTCATTAGCGGGTCCAGCTGTGTACGCAGGAACATTCGTTTCCCGCGTGCTGCCTTCGCATGTGTGAATCAACCCTTACGCTTCCACGATCCATTCACACATATCATCCATCCCCTGGACCAAGGGATGCCTGCCGTTCGTTTTATCATTTTACATACTGAAAAATCCCACGCCACACATCCCGCAGTATAGAATACAATTTTTCTAACGCATCCCATCCCTTCCACTTACTGTACACCTCCCAACGTTACCAACCCTGTACCAATCATTATCGTCCACTCTAAGGATTCTTTTATTCGACAGCCAATCCTCAAAATCGCTCTGGGCATCCTCGAGGAGCCAAAGAAACCACGACGAGTGGGACTTTATCCTGGTGCGCAGTCAAGCTTAATGTACAAACCCCGAGGGCGGCGCTGATAAAACACACAGGGAACAAGTTTCGCAAAGTTTCTTCAGACAGGTGGGTGGGTACTTAGGGTATCTACTAACTCGTGCAAAGCAACTGAACGAAGTGCCGACACAGCCCATGGTAACATCCACGCGTAGTACCCAGGATGTGTAATACGATTCTTAATCTTGGATGACGAACCTCGGTACCCAAGAAAATGAAAAGAAATCTTTGGGCAATTCTACCACAGCCACAGTCATAGGCGACCCGTTTGATTCTTTGAAAAAATACTACGTGCACTCGACAGTACACTTTTAAACGACAGCTACGCCTTCCCGGTAGTCTCGATGAAAATCTCTCAGGTATTACTTATTTCCCGTTGGGAAATCTCGTTACGGTTTATTTTTTCAGCCGCTACACCCAACCGCCATTACTTCAATAGAAATCCAAAGGACCCTGGGCATTTCGACTGAAAATACCATAGCTCGTAAAGCATAGTCCTCCAGGTACCCGGGTACCTACTACTACCGTGTACACGTAAATGGGTATTTAAATATTCTAAGCCGGTGTTAGGTGACTGCTAAGAGGAGTGTACTTAGCCCAGCGTTATTGCCGAACGGTTATGGCATTAAGTGAAGACATTAGATGTCGGATTAGTAGTTATGTATATATATAGTATATAATATACACGCTACTCTCGGTACAGAAATACGGGTCGTCCCAAAGAGAGCGGAGGAATGTGAATGGGAGCTTTAGGTCGCTAAGCTGGAGCTTCCGCCTTTCCCTCGACTCTTCCGGTATCTCTATCTCATGGCAAAGTCCATCCCTTTGGATATCCTGGCCTTTTCTCCATTTTTCCCCATCGACCCCCACTCCCACCACACTTTTACTAAAGTCGTTCAACCACTACAGATCTGACTCGTCCTCCCTGTTCATGAACGAGTGAATGACGCAAGAGCTCGCATAGTTGAAGGGACGTTAACGGTGAGAGGAATTTTATGGTGGGGTCGAAATGTACCCGGTTTCGCGGCTGAATCGTGCCTGAATCCTCTATAAGGGTGGTTTGTAATATTACAAGCGAATTCGTGTACTGACCGCGGATTTGTCTTTACTGTCGTCCGATTATATTATGTACGTATGTACGTTATGAAATGGACAGAATGACAAAAAGTTGCAGGCGAGTTTGTCGCGATGCATTAGACGTAAGCACAGTGGCCTGATTTCTCATTGATAAGCTACAAGCAATGTTTGGAATACGTTAAAGTTCCTGGTGCGATAAAGCTCGACACGATTGGCTATAGGAATTTTTATTTTCTCTTGGTCATCTCTGTGTATTTTAACTGGACTTATAATAGAACGAATCGCCACCGGTATACGTGGATGTGCATTTTCTCCTACTGTCTTTCTCTCTCTGTTCGCTTTGTCTACGAGTGCAACAGTAATTGAGTGCTGCAATTACTTGTACTCATTGGTCCTGTAGTTCGCTCGAGTATAAATAAATCGTCATCTCGTCATCGTCCCTTTCCTCGTCTCTCACCGTATCGAATATACGTATTTCTCTCTCACTCTTTCCTCCATACCGATTCTTCTTACGTCCTGTCTATTTTACTTCGTAGGATCCGCACGAGAAGCCCATGGCCGTTCGCGAATTCTTCCCGGAGGAACATCTTGCAACGTGGCGTAACGTCCGTCATTTCTCCAGAGACGCTTGAGGGATCCTGCAGGAAGAGGAAGAAGCAGCCGCCGGCCTATCCGCCTTATTTTTACGATGGGTTTTATTGTTTTTCGCGCTTTCTTCAGGAAAAATCCACCCCCGCGCTCGGGGATCGGTCGTCACGGGGCGTCGGTTGTCCGCGTCGCGAGCTGAACGACCGTGGAGACTAATCGGCGATTATCTTTTATGCCTGCTGCCTCATACTTTTACGAGTGAAGCTTCTCCTCGGCTATTTATTGCTTTTCTTTATTTTTCCTCCGCTTTATTCCTTCAGCTCCTCTTTCTTTTTCTCCGTCACTTTCTCGTTTTACCTATTCGGGGACGAGTCAAGAAAAGTGTGTCGTTCCTATCGCGGGGTCAGCGTCTCGTATGCTCCGGAGGGATGCTGCGCGAGGAACTTGACGACGCAGAGCCTCGCGTAGTAACGTCACGGGGACTGAGAGATGTAAAGATAAATAGAACAAAGAGAAAACGAAAAAAAGAATAAAAAAAAAAAGACAAGAGACGAGCAACTCCGTCTTTACGATCCGCGTAAATAAAACGAAGACGAAATTCAATTTATCGTTCGATACTCCTCGACATCGAAGCACCGCGATTACGTTCCCTTTTCCTTCCTCTAGAATGGCGGATGCGAATCGTCTAGCTTTTTCGGAATCGATAGCGAGATTTTTCCACGGGACTTGGCAAATCTACTAAAAATGTCAAGAGAAAATTCCCGGTTGGTCCCTTTGCACGGGCGAGCGGTTTCTTCTCTTTTCAAAGCTAAAGGTAATGGACGAGAAGTCGAAAGGTAAGGTCAAAGCGAAGTCAGTGTATCCTGCGACAAGTCAAAGGCTATCGGCTATCAGAGTTCAGAGTTCAACCGGAGTAAATACACGCATGCGCAACAATGCTGCGCTAGCGTAAACGTATACATCGAGAAACAAGTACAGTCGGTTAAGTAACCACGTGAATTCGTTTACATCACGAGTCGAAATAAAGGCTACAGAGAAGAAGGATAAAAGAAGATCCCTGCTAGGCGGTAGGACGCGCTTAGATGCTTGGAACGTGAATGGACCCTTATCAATCCAGAGAGAGAGAGAGAGAGAGTGAGAAGGAGATTCTCGAGCGATAAAGGATCGATAACTATACGCTTTATGATTACGCGATACCCAACGGGACGATCAGTCCATTTTGCCACTGTCAGTGTCTCTCCTATGATATTTCATTATGTCATCCCCAAGGATCCGAACAATTCCCTGGGCACTGATCGCAGTGGTGCATCGGGTGGATGCGAGGAATAGACTTAGGCGGCAAGAGAGAGACTCTTTTACGTTTATCCCTCGTACGATGGCAGCTATGAATCCTGGCAAAGTTTTATCCCCTTGTCAGTTAGCTGACTCATCGTCCTATTCCCTATATCGGCATTCATCACCCTCGCATTGTCCAACCAGGATATATGAATATCATTAGTGCAGTATGACGCCATGACGAATCGATTGGTAACGTCAAGCGCTACTAGTCGATAAGATACGAGCCAATAATAATGGCTAACGTTTTCTTAGGATTTTCTATTCTCTTGGATACATCAATCTTCTAATCTAGTTTATTTCCTCTCTCTCTCTCTCTCTCTCTCGTCTATTCTATTTATGGCTTATCGATTCTCTACGGCAGTGACGTTACACTAGTGACCCACGTTATACCCTTACGGTTAGTTTCTGATCTGCGAGGAGAAAAGTGGTTGGCGGGTAAAAGTGAGTGAATCGAATAGATAAGAGGCTACCCTTAGAGTAAAGTAAAAAGTCCTGATTACACTGGAAAGAAGTTACTCTCTACCTGTGCTGGTAGTGAGACCGGCCGCGGATAAGGCACTTCGAGTAAAAGCAGGGCGAGTCGGGTGTAAGGGAGAAAAGGTTCAAGAAGGGAGGGAGGACTAGTGGTACAGTGGTGTACACCGCTGCTAGTGGCTCACTCTGAGTGAAAATGAAGGTAACTAGGGAAAGGCCAGTGTTAGGGGATGCTTTTAAGGGCTACAGTCTTGCTGACCGTGCTGTGCGTGTTGACTGAGTCAATGCGCGTACTGTGAAAAGGAGAAGAAGGAATCATTCGTGGAATTCTTAGTATGTCTGGGGACTTTCTCGGTTCGATTTGACAGACTGTCACTGTCACGTGCTTTGGTACCACGTGTTACCGTCAAACGTCACTATGACGCATGTGTAAAACAGTGACATGTCTTTTCGTTCTGTCGTCACTATTCGTCCAGCCTTACAATAAACGGCCACGTTCTTTGCCAACAGGAACACTAGGCTGACAAAGTGGCAGAAAGAAAATCCCTAGGAAATATATAGACTCGCTGATCGAATACGGATCACGGCCGTATGTGAAAATAAAGTGACAAAGCTGTTGATTGCCTTTCTTCTCCAGAGGGAGGAAAATACAATAGTGTCACCGCTACCCCTTTTCACGGCTCTTGTACCCCTTGGAAGGAGTGTCGAATTTTCTGTCTTGTATATTCGAATTTTGTTTGGACATTAATACTGTTTTTCTTATCAGCAAGAACGCTCAAGGGAAACCCGAACGTCAGCTTTATGAGGGAAAAAATGAAAAGGCCAAGTCGTTTTCTCAACGCAGATTGGTAGCTGTTGAAGTGATAATAATAACAGTCCCGATATTCGAATAATAATTGGTTCGTACATTTCTGAAATCTATAAACAACCCCTCGGGGCTGGACGTCTCTGCCAGTCGATGTATTCCGTGTTAATAATATCCATCCACCCTCGGGTCGTTTTTCCATATTTGACTATTATTATTTTCGATCGTTTCATTCATCTCACTTTGTTTCGCGTTTCGCTCCGGCTTCATCAGTCGTCAACTTTTCTCCGCGAATCCTCATGCAGCACCATTAGCACCGGTACATTAATCGTCTAGCGTCACGGAACCCAAAGAATCTCCAGTGCGTTTAGAAACTCTAGTACTTTTTTACACCCCTTCGTCGTTCCTCCTTACGGCGTTGGCATTTATGATTATGGCGAACCTTTGTTTCTGCACGAGTAACAATGCGAAATCCCCCATAAACTGCAAACAATGTCAACCCTCTCTCTTAGACGTTCCATTGTAAACTGACACTGGCGACGAGTACGCGACACCCACTTCCATCGGGACATCGGATTTAGGGTCGGTTCACACGAGTAAAAGTCCAAACGATTTACTATGTACTTTGAAAGGCTGATGCACAATAATAAAAAAAAAAGTGGAGTAACTTGCATCGACCCGAATCCACATTGTCCTAATACACCTCACATGGAAAGCCACCCTTCAATTTTCACTTTCCATATGTGCGTCGCGCTCCAAACTGCACGCGCGACTGCAACGTGCAACAGCGAGCAACCGATGCACCCTGTAAGTTTCATTCGAAACCGATTATTAACGCGAAACAAGTTGGGCAAATGTAGAGAAACCGTCTCGGAAAAGAATTTTAGACGAGAGCGATTGGCAATCGATGGAATCCCGGCATGTATTTTCATAGACTCGTCACTCGATCGATGAGGTGAAAAAGTAAATTAATTGAAGCGCACTTATAAATATCCGAAAATTATCCACGTCTGCCTATAGCCACAGTCAATTCCAGGTATATATGTATAAATATCTGACTATCAACCAAAGAATTGGAGGATTTATCTCTGCGTGAGGATACAGGTTGGTATCCATGTTGGTATCCAGAATGAAAGGGAATAGTGTCGAGCAAGAACGAAAACATTGCACTCGACCAGGCAACAAGCCCGGGTTCGTTGTAATTAGTTTCTGCAGTGAGTTGAAGCTGGCTCAGCACACAGCGGTACTATTGCGGCTCTGTTGATAGCAAGGAGCAAATAGGACGCAATAAACACGGTACTATGTCATTCGCTCAACCCTTTATGCCAGAACGTACCACGTTCCAGGGGAATAACACGAAATCCCTAGGGTTGTTACATCCTGGACGTCCCGCCAACCCTCCGTTTTACTCGCGCTCTTCTTTAATACGAAAACCGCAGTGGAAGACTCGCCTGAATTTGTCATCAATTTTTGGATAAATTAAAAAAAAAGCCACCCTGTATATCCACGCGTCCCATGAAAGGAATTACTGTGTTAATGGCGAATAACAAGAATAACGCATGCCGATTGAGAAGGTTTCTGAGAAAATGTTACTTGGTGGCATTTTTTTTCTTTCTTTTTTCACGTTGGTACCACTGACATCTCTTTGGTCATTCCCACGCAGTTCGCGTCCGCGCAGCCGAGAGAACTCGATGACAGCACAGATTCCAGGCCACTTCGACGAAGTGTTACTCGACGCTGCCAAGCAGGCGGCCGATTGGTTAGATAAACGGTAACATTGTGTGTGCCGTTGGTATCCCTGGTCCTAGGGATATATTCGCGTAGCAATCGTTGCCCAATGATATATACACATATACACAGTGGACCGACTGTTGCCGGTTACATCTGTTTGCATATGGACGGTTCTGTTGATTCTCGTCTTTCGTCCTTTCGACGAGTCCCGTCCCGTCACTGCGGCGCACTCGAGACGACGTTAATGAATTTACTGGACCGCACGAGAAGAGTACGTAAAAAAAAAAAAAGGAAAAAAAAATAAGAAAAAGCTTCGTGAGAATCCCAAGACCTCGCTGTACTTCGTACTCTCGACTTCGTTCGCGTGAACCGCGCGAAAAGACCGTAAAAGATAAAGCAGTGGCCAGGAGGTAAGGGATGATATTACGCGCATTCAGGGAGATTAAATCGGAAGAAGAAGAAGAAAAAATAAATTCCCTAGCGGAACACCGACAAGTGTTTCGTACGGGATTATTACATAGCGAGAACGAGAAATGAAATCGAGTTGCGATCCGGCTTATCTTAATAGCGCGATTCAGCTTAATTAATCCCAGCGAGGCGAGGCTCTCGTGAAAATCATCGCTTAATTACCCAACAACAGAAGTATCTAACGTGTCGCGATTAACGCGACGACGTTTGAATTACTGGGATATGATTTCGTGCCCGCGCGTATCCCGCTGACTACTGCGATTGTCCCACGAGATTTCGTATGCTTGGAGTTTCACGTATTAACAGTGCACCGTGTGCGCCCGTAGTAAAGACACTGCCGATACAGCCGGACGTGCCGAACTACTCGGCGACGTGAGGCCTCGCTCAGGCTTCTCATCAAATTCCACTAATCCTAGGGACAAATGATTTATCTTCTAATTGCATGACGCGCCTCTGGAGAGCCTGACGTGCCTGGCACCCTTTGACGATATCCACCCCTAATCAAGGCCATTAATCTCGACGGTGAAGAATGCGAAGCGAAAAGCATCTACGAGGCATAACGTGGCGGTGAGCGACGAAAGGTAACGAAGAAAAAGAATCTTACATGAATCTACCATGGAAAATTATCATATCAGCGACTCAACGCTGCATGTTCGTCCAGTAATTTTTCACTCCTCGAAAGACCCCAAGTTCCCGTTACAGTTTCACGCGTTTATTTACATCCTTCGCGAAACAATCATTCCGACGTACAACGACGGACTCGTGACTTACGGACACGCGTGTACGTAGGCGCGACGAATGGGGTCTGGTCGAAATCCCTGATGTAATGTGCGATCAAATATTTGTCAGGTTAATGGCTAATTTTTCATCGTACGACCCTCCCCCTCCTGCTCCTCCCTCCGCCGTTCGACGACACGACGTAAAAATAGGAGAGCGAAAGAGAAAACTTGTTCCGCCTAACCCGTCGAGTTTACGTCATCGAAACCACCAACGTCTAATGTCACTTATCTCGTGCGTATCCGTCGAGCCAAGAGTAAGTAGAAAATTAGCCACCCTAGAAATCCAGCCTATTCATATCGAATCGATCGATCGATCCCTTCCTATCTATAGGCTGGTGGTTTGAATTTTGTCTAACATCACGGATCGGCTAATGCGCTACGGGCTGTCGAGCAGGTGCAGTGACAATGGCCGACGGGATGAACGCAGCTGCGAGTAATGCGTGATAAATCGTACCGTGTACGTCAGGCTCACGCATTGCGCAATTGTTGACATTACACGCGGTCATCGAGAACCGTCGACGACGGAGGCTTCAAAACTGGATCGAATACGTGCAAGAGCACGCGTCCGTATATATATATATATATTGCACGTGTCATTCAGTTGCCTTAAGACTAAACGGCCACGTCGAGAAAGAATGAAATTTTACCAGCAAGTATAAATACGGGTACGACTGACCGATGCCGGGCGTCGTTGCATTTATAAACGGGCTAATGGATTATAGGCATACCAGAAGCGTATATCTGGCACCCGGTGTACCGTAGGCAACACACGCGGTTACACCTAGTGAATTTTTCATCTCCCGATAATCGATAATCGCTCGAGGTGCTTCGACGGCGCATTGTTGGCCGCGATAGGTGCCAATGGGTGAAAAGACATAACGGATAATAACAACGGCGCTAGGCTTGCGTAACGTCAAAAGTATAAACGCTGATCAAACAGGGCGGGATTCGTTAACGAATACCCGGGAGTAGCGTAATATCGCCAGGTTCAATGGCTCGCGGTACAACGACAAATTGCTCGATTACAGATCTAAAGGATCTTATCCGCGCTGCCTGATAATAACAGGCGAATCAGATGCACGAGTTTTCATTGAAATCCGACACATCCCGTCTCGTGGGACTCGTCGCGTAACCGATCGTTAACCTCATTGTTCTTCATCGGTAAGTCGTTCGCTTTCGTGTCTTTGGTCATTTTTTAAAATTCACCGCGCTACCAGCCGGGCTTTGACTTCGAGCCGGCAATAAGTATAATCAAGGGACGAAATAAACTTCCGTGATGAATAGTGATGACGAGAGATGAATAGCCAAGCGAAATTAATCAGGAATTAACGTGAAAACAATGGAATACGAATGAATGGGAGATTTTTATGAAAATGTTAATAATCTCCTACCCGAGTCGCCTATCCTGCATCCCACAGCGTAAAACAATCCCGCGGGACTTTTTCGTTTCTGAATTACGTCGATTCGTCAATCGAAGCCTCCGACCGACGTAAACGTTCCTTAACCGCAACAACTCTTTACGTACGATTTGTATACAGGGACAAAGCATTAAATTTTACCACAGACTCGGGGGGCTAAAGTTCGATCAGCCAGGGATAAAACGTACGTATCCCCAATTGCTCTTGATCCAACCATCACTTTCGGCTATCCAACACCACGATACGTCGACCCCATGTATGTACATACCTGCAACAAAAAAAAAAATAAAATCAGTCAGACATGATAATCGAATGGTGGTGACATTTTTAATATCCCACCGAGTGAGTAACGTATTAATTAAACCATTAATTAATTACTCAGACAAGAAGGAATCATCTCGCTGTGTTAGGAATCTCTAGGCTAGGGGGGTTAGGGGGGGGGGATAGAGGGTTGGCACCTACCCTTAACATCAATGCCACTACCACCATCCTCCCTTTAGTATCTCGTTCATCTCGTATCATCCCCCTAACCCTCCCCCCCCCCACCCATCTCCGCAGATTCTCATCCCTCCTCTCAGTCGACGTGCTCGCTTTGCGCGCATATTGAAATATAATTAGTCTTCGTTTAATAAGCCAACGTTCATGGGGCGGAAGACGTTTCTTGAATAACGTCTATGGCCTTTGTCGTGGTTGCCCACAGCGTGCTCGACGGTCCTGACTGTTTCCTTCCTGTTACGCTCGCCCCTTGAGAAGGCATGGACGGCACCATCCCTCGTGCACCTTGCCTGGCTGCTGGTATCGCTCGCAGCAGTCGCAATTGCTGTCTAGCAGCAGGGGTGGGGAGACGCAGGCAAGCTTTTACGACCTGTTTCAGATTGGTACACGTGCAGCAGGTACCAACCGAAAGTTCAGTAACGTAATGCAGCTACTCCATTGTGCACGACAAACTATCCTCTGGTATCGCGGTGATCTTTGGGCAGCGCAATGGTCAAATGTTGCATTCAGTGCGGCAAGACATCCGCCGCATACGGAATTAACTGCATTAATAATGACAACGCTAATGCTTAGTCGACCGTCGGCTGTTTGCGTTTTGTCTTGCCTCAAACTTCACGTAGTTTGAAATAGTTTATACGTGTCATTTTTTCTCATACTTTTTCTCTCTCTGTCTCTGTTCTTTTTACACACTGACTCTCGTACGTGAATTTTGAATTCAAATAAGACTTTTCACGCATAATCCATATATATATATATATATATATATATATATATATATATATATATATATTGAGAGTGATATAGGAGTCAATTTATGGACGATTGTTTCGTGCCAGCACGGGTCAAACGTTTCTCGAGCGCATAATAATGTAGCCACTGTTTTCCAGACTGGCATAAAACTCACGCTGCCGTTCGTGGAAGTAGCAACAGCGGCAACTTCAGTGCGGTACATATAAGATCAGCATACACTATAGCGCGTACAAAGTGGATAAATTGCGAGAGCGGGACATAAGCAATTGCTTGGGACGCGCAATGAGAAAATCATATATTGTCTCTTTAATGAGTGCGAGCAGCGTCGTATTAATTACAATTGGAGGATCAAAAGATAGTGACAATAGATGAGCATAGACAGAGCAGCATTGTACCGTCACATCCGGTGATCCGGGAAACGAGCGTGCCCGCTATCATTCCGCGACGAACTTTTATCGCACTGTATACATCCTGCATATAGAGATGAAGTCAGTACGGTTGGTTTCCTATAAAACTATGTATAAAGTAATATCGTATGATTTATCTTACACTCGTATGCCGCATACACTGTCATTACGACGAGCCTCGTGGCAACTTGCGGGCTGATAAAAAATATATTCTTAAATCACCGCACGTCGAGGTCATCCACCCCTTTTACTCTCCGATGAATAATCGAACGATAGGCTGTTGCTGCTGCTGCTGGTTCGATCGTTCTTTCGTATCTTTTTTCGATGAAAAACTTATGCACCTCTAGAGTCCCGTCATTATTCAATGGACAATAGAGTCTTTGACTCTGGACAACGTTGCCTACTCGACAAGCTACCTGACGACTATACGCTCGTATGCATGCAGTATACAATGTGACCTAAAAATAACTCACTTCCGATAGTTCGTTAATTCATAGAGAGAGAGAGCGAGAGAGAGAGAGAGAGAGAGAGAGAGAGAGAGAGAGAGAGAGAGAGAGAGAGAGAGAGAAAAGTTTATCCGAGAAAAAGTAAGAAGTCAGCTAGACAGTCGTCGTGAGATTGAAACCGAGAATTCTGTAAGAGTAGAAGCAACGACGTCACTGGGATATCCAATTGCAACGTCGAGGAAGCTGCGACGGAGATTGGAAGATGAAAGTAAAAATGTAGCATTGCCGTTGGACAGGTTGACTGTGGTAATAAAAATAGAATTATGACGGATGACAGAGTCGAGGGAAGTGACGTAGGGTGCATGAGGACTAGTGGCTATTAATAAGTTTCCCTTCTCCGTTTGACGTGTGTATCACAATGTACGTAGGTGGTCGGGCAGCCGTTGATTGCGACTGCACTGTTTCGGTTGGTATCAGTTAATTATTTTCTACTTTGATACCGACTAATTATACGACGGAAACTAGATAGTCACCGGTGGAACGAGGGAGAAGGAGATTGACCGGAAGCGACTATTACTGTCCGGATTCGCGCGCACCCTTCCCACCGTCGTGTCGTCAGCGTCCCTTGTAATGTCTTTGGGAGGGCGGTAGGTGGGTCAGGGCTGGCGAGTGTGATTCTCGTTACCTAAGTAAACGTAATCCTGATAAAATTTCGTCTGGTACAAAGCAGCATTGTGAGTGCGCAACTCGCGCGACCGGCTCTTTGTAGTTTAATTAAGGTAAAACCCTGTAGGTGTATACCTGGCAGTAACACCTTGTCCAGGTAGAACCTCAAAGGTTTATTAGCATATGGGTGCCTGGTTCGATCCATGGATAATTAGTATAGCAGGTGTGAGATATACTTATGGGTCGTGCGATAGCCAAGGTGGAGAGAGCTGGGACCGACGGGCAACGTCAGAGGTACGTCTGGTACGGACGTTGAGAATAGGAAGTGACGTCGATGACAGTGCAAGTAAAATGGAGGATACGTCGAGTCGACGACTGCGGAGGCTTATTGCGTGATTCCCATAATTGAACTGGTATAAGTACTCTTTTTTATATGGCTAGGAAATGATAGAGAGGATTATGGCTATAGCAGGGGAGAGAACGGGCTGGGAGGACTTGGGAAATAAGGGATGGTAGGAGAAAACGGCGAGTGAAGCAGTAAGGGAAGATGGCAGAATTGTGGAAGCTTCTACGTACCTTCGCTCCTCGTCCTTCCCGTGCGAGAAACAGCGAAGCGGACCAGAAGCCGAGTCAGCAACCTTCCGAACCACCTCAACCCTCAGCCACCTACTTTTCTACTCCCTTCGAACTCCACGGCTGCCTCTAACGCTTCCAACTTCCTGGCCTGACTATCTCCTTCTCTCACAACGGTTTATACCCCGCAATCATCCCTCGCGCCAGCGGTTCTCCATCCGCGTGGCGCGTCAGCCAGCGGTCTACGTTAACGTTCAACCCTTAGTACCACCCAAGGCCAACCTAAAACGGAGAACCACGTGGGACAGGAGGGTCTGACAGGAGTGTAACGACGAGGAGTAATATTTTGTTTGAAGGTTATACCAGGGACCGGGCAAACAGTTGGTCTTTCTCGCCGGAAATTAAAACCCCTGTTCCGTCTACCACCCTCTCCTCGCGGTTTATGATGCATTTCTTAAAACTCACCCCTGGGATAAATTTATATTTTACGACAAGCAGCAAAACGTAGTCGACAGAGTACATATTCATTCGCACCCCTTATTCTCGCAAACTACCCTTCTTCGTTTCGAATGCACACGGTCTCCTTCTCAAATCCAACCACGCCTACGTGCCAGAGATCGCAGTGGCACAAAACCATCTATAATGCATACAATGTAATCCATACACCAACTCCTGTGGAGAGTAGAGCAAATCGATCGACAGCCAAGCAAACCCACGAGTACTAAATACCTGCAGCGTTCGAACCAGGAAACTAATAGCGATGGGTTTCCGTTTCCACCTTCGGTGCAAAACCACCCCGGTCTATCCCTCCGAAGGAAGGTTTGATTACAAGCTATCGCGGTATCTCGCGAAACCGAAATTAAGGTGTAATCGCGTTTACGACGCGATTACGCCAGCCCGAACACGAAGTCGTCGCTTCGTTACGACTCGGATGCAAAACGAGCTGCAGTCGCTCTCAGCCGTCACAGGCGTTGCCACTGCTTCGTACCGCCGCTACACAACCACCATTACCAATGACGTTAGGTATAGTGCGATACCGATGCCAGCTACAGAGACTAGATAGGGAGGGTGGCTTTCCACTTTCATAGGGTTGCGAGGGGTGCACTAGGTGGACCCCAGGTTTCTTGCTCGGGTCGATACCAGGATGGTTCGGTCTACCATCGCGAGGGTCAGACAGAGAGCCGTCGAAGCCTGCTCTGCCCGAGAGAGAAGGAGAGGCAAAGATTAAAGGTTAAAAAGTAACGAAAAACAAAGAATCCACTACCAAAGCGAATAAATACTCTCTGTGCGAGCTGCCAACGTAGCGCGGTCTTTCATTAACCCGGCCGTCCCAGGCTAATCAGCATTACCAGCGTTTTACAAGGCCACCGGTACCATCTATCGCCGTTTAACGTATCCACTGCCAACTACCCTCTCTACCCTTGCTAACTAAAGGGATGCTATCCCTTGCTAAATACTGTACCGACTGTACATACCTTTTACCAGTGCAAACCCCGAGATACACCGTAGGAGCACAGTGTCCATGTTCATCAAAGGGATCATTCATCGGCGTCTGCCACTAGGTACAGTCCGGTACGTAGTGCGCCAGACAGACCCAGGACTATCCATCCCAATTAACCCCATGACTTTCCCCACCATCCGCCCAGCACCCTTTCACATCACGCTTATTATTTTCTGCTACGACTACCGCGAGAATCAAGGGATAAGATTTAGTTGTCGTTACTAAAGTGATCTCAGTCTGCCGTAACACATGTAATCGGATCGACCTATCGGATGCTGGAAGAAATCACTTTTATTTTTACCTTTTCTCTCAATTTCACACACGGAGCAAACTCCTCTCAGCTTCGCAGTGTGTAATATCTAACCGTTCAATTTTCTCTCTTATCACGCGCATACGTACAAATAAAGCGATACAGTTTCTACATTTGTATTTTATGCAGCACGTGTACGTTTCGCACGATAGACACATGAATTTGACATACGATACAGCACGGCTAGGAATTCATAGTGAAGAGTATCCACACATGTGAATATAGCTGATGGACGCGTATGGAAATACAGTGAACGGACGTGGGAGGGAGTGGCGGTGCACGTATGGTATAGCAAGCGGCCATTCCGCACGTTGGCTGCTATCCGTTTTAATTCAAAGTCATTTAATCAATGCGCTTCGGTCGGCATTGAATCAAAACGGCCGACTATCCCGTGCCGGACGCTTGCCGGGTTTCACGCACGTGCGTGAATACGTGCGACGAGTCTGTACGCAGGGCGGTTCCGATTTAATCTTTTTTTTTACTCAGTTTCAGTATTCCTCCTATAGCTACCCCTCCCTCCTGCACCACCCTCTACGCAATGAATTAATCAGCCAGAGTGATGAGGGACAGGCCATATCGTGTATAGAGAATGATAACGCTTCGAGTATCGAGAGACCTGCAATTCGATTATTTTTTTCTATTATATATATATATATATATATATATATGAAGATCGATCGGTTGTATATGAATATATGCGTGTATGTATATATAACATTTTATGCAATCGAGAGTGAGATCTGTTCGTAGAATTGGATGAAATCCTGAAATCCAGAAAATTTTATCCCAAGGAGATGTGGGAGATTGAGGGGTGCCGTAACAAAGCAAGTATACAGTTATATACCCTCTTTGCAAACTATGCCTATTAATATCTTGAGCGTAGATTGCGTTGACCGCACAATGTACATAGGGGATGAAGCAAATATATATATATATATATATATATATATAGCAGTACAAGGGGGTTGGAAGTAGGGTTGGTGCTGATCAACCGTGAAGCATCGATAGTCGGCAATGCCAGGATGGTCTGATACTGAGGGAGTAAGAGGGTAGCAGCACAGGAAGTCGAGGTCCTGGGGTCCCAACAGGGATGGTGGGGAGGGGATGCTCGGATCACGACCCTCTAGCTGCCGTAATGAAGCCCGTACGATTCAACCCCCCCGCCCTCATCCCTGTTACCTATGGGAGAGAAACTCCTTTACTCCGCTACTACGCCGCTACCCCTATTGCCAAGGTTCTCCGCTCTGAACTCCCATAATGCAACGCTACGATCAATATTGCTCGCGTAGCATCGATGCTTCATTTCATCTCCTTTATCGCTATTCGGATTTGTCATTGTCATTAAAAAAAAAGGTTCTTGTCTAATTATCAGTAATTGATTCTATGCATCCACAGTGCTTATACGGTTTCAGGCTATTTACCAAGAGGCAATTTACTTCCGATCCCAGGCAACGCGACCCTTACCCTCCATGTTCTTTTATATACCTTTCTAATTTATAGGACGTCGCTATACCGTCCCACCAGAACGATTCCCCCGTTTTCTTCCTTATCCCTTGGTCGGTTGGCTAATCTGATTCGGGGATCAGAAATGACTGCCTGGCTCGGTCAACGTGCATTGACCAGCGTGCGAGTGCAACTATGATGCAATCGAGCGTGAACCTTTACGCGAACTAGTCGCCCGTGACCCCCCTCTCTCTCGATCTCTTTCGACTCTGTAACCCCTATGGATACGTATACCTATACGTATACCATACATCCAGTGTACTTCGGCGCAATGAGTAACAAACCGTAGAATTCAATGCACACGAGATACATTGCTTCTCATTTGTTCGTGAGAAAAGTGATGCTACACAATTTTATCCAAATTTACTACGAATCGAAATCAAGATTAATAAATAGCATTGCTACACGTGTTTACGATTGGAGAGAGAAAGAGTAAGAGAGAGATTGCGTAATTACGCGTGCCGGATAATCAGTGCGAGACAAACGAGAGGAGTACTAATGTGCGACGAGGAGTAGAAAAGTTTCCGAGGGTCAGGACGAATAGAGACAAGATGCGAGGGAGGTGGTTACCGTAGAAAAAGTTACTCGGGTCATTTGCATCTGTGGTACAGTGAGGACGGAGATGAGATAAAGAAAATAATGTAGACGCGAACCGAAGTGACTTTCAATTGGGACCAACAGAGTTCGCTCGTAAGAGAGGCGAGAGAGAGAAAGAGATACAGAATCCACGGATTGGCAGCCAACATCCTTCCTTCTCTCATTCTCTTGTGACTTCTTCTTTCTATGTTTCCTCACACTTTTTTTCACCCAGACTCGTCACTCGAAGCGTTAAGGGAAAACGACGTCTCCCTTGTGCTCACTCCAAGGATTTTCAAGCCGACTAATTGCATCCTGTCTAACGTTTCTCATTAGACGACAACTCGACATTCACAAAGAAAGCGAAGTCGTGACGAAGGAAAAACAGTCGGTTGTTGCACGACGATGAAAGTTAACGCAACTAAATCGCACACAATCGATTTGATGTACAGACGAGAAATCATTGAAACGTCAATAAATGAGAATTCGAGCATGAGCTGTTTTCTTGTTTAAATCGTTAACGCAGCGAGAGAAGGAAAAGAAAGAAAAAACGCACAGGTACTTCCCATTGGTGGTGTCTGGAATATTCAGAGGGATTCGAAGCGGGGCATTGGGGGGCGAGACTGAAGTAGCTTTCTTGGCGACTACATCATGAAGTACAGAAGGGGAGTTTCCGGCGTATCGCGAGACTTCTCAAAAGCCCAGGCTACTAATTTATTAATGGAGTTTTGATTTCGAGCGAGGGAAGGTTGGCCGACTGGCTTCAAGTTACCCCCTCGTCTCCCCCTCATCACCCACGGGAACTTCTACATCTTCAATTAACACTCTTTTGTTCGTGGCTGCTCGTTGGTAGGGAGGTGGGGCGGCATTGCGTCTGTGGCTGGGGCTCTGGCCGTTGGGGGATGAAAACGTCAGGAGTACAATTGGCTTTGATCCACGTTCCTAAAGCCAAAGAGCGGGCCGGGAGCTTTTGGTCGGCGGTGGTGCCCGAGTTCCAATCTCACTAAGGGATGATAGTGACGGCGTTGGGAACTACGAGGGTAGTGATATCAAGGGATGGTGTGACGATGGCGGATACCGTGAGTGCTGGACGTGTAACGGACAAAGTTAGTTTCATATCCGGTGTGGTCTGTGGCACAAGAAATCACAGCACGCCACCCTCTGCTATATACAGGTGCTGTATATATGTATACAGTATCGATACTTTGGAAATTAGTAGCTGCACGCTATGGCTATTGGAGGGTAGGAGAAAAAAAAAACTATGCGGCACACGTCAGTATACTGACACGCGAGCAACCCTTAACTTCAATCCCTTGTTCTGGCGTTTGTCAGCGAGAGCGACAACCCTCGCCGCCCAGGTAACATGAATTTTGTTAGTTGACAGAATGCTTGGTTCGGCAGTGACATAGTAAATATATTGAACTTGAGGCTATGGAACGTTGCGTAATTACGCTAATGTCTACTGAGAGTAGAAAGGAAAGAGGAAAAAAAAAAAAAAAGAGAAAAATTCACTTGCCACAGGATACGCGTGTTCGATGTGCTGCGTCTGGTGCTCGTCTCTTTCTCAGTTGTCACTGTGCAGTTGCATACAAGTCCAGGTCCGTCTTATGGTAGTCGAGGTTCGTTCACGTGACTTGGCGATTCGCCCGATTACTTTTTCACTACGCGTACTACCGGATACAAACTACTTGTTCGCTTGTTAGGACTAGATTTGCTCCCGAATTATCGCGCGCGAAAAAGGGTGACTGCGATGCAGTAATTTGAACGGACCGATGACAGTGTTGTACGGTTTTTCGGTAGCGGAGGCAGTGGGTAAAGAGTATAGGAAGAGATGAGGCGAAATGGGCTGAAGGCCCGAGGCAAGGAGCCTCAAGGGTAGGATGATGATGATGATGATGATGATGATACATATAGTGAATTTTGGTACAAACAAGACAATTGACGGAGGACAAATGCAAA